>WSXT02179486.1:0-21394 GCA_011762715.2 Neuroterus valhalla | reverse complement strand
CTCAACTCCCACAAAATCAAACCTAACCTCAACCACTCGCGCCTCACCCACTTTTCTCTTTCACCCTTCACTCTCACACAATCTTTCACCCTTCAACTTCACACACTTAGCACTTTCACCTTTCACTTATCACTGCATACCTTGTCAAAAAGCCAAAAACAGTAGCACCACAATAACACCTTGACTCTTCTCTCGGTCCCGGAGACGGAAGCCAAATAGTTATAAATAGAATATTATTAAGACGCATATTTATACATGTATTTTATTTATATGTAGATACATAAATATATATTTAATTCAAGTAATTATGTATACAATGGCGTATTTCAAAAATTCAAGTTGTAGCAAGTTTTGCTCGCCTCTTCTGCTCCAAGTTTTCAATTAAAAAGGAGGACCTTCAACTAAAGTAGTTAAATTTTCAATACACATAAATCAATTTTCACTCGAAAAGATGAATTGTGAATTTGGATTTGAATAGTCAAATTTGAAATTAGAAAATATTGATGTTATATCAAAGAAATGGAATTTTTAACCACAACTATGGAATTTTCGAGTCGGATAAGTTAAATTTTTCAAATAACATTAAGAACAAGGGACTTCCAAATTGTGGGTCAGTTAAAAAAATCGCACAGAGCAACAAATCTGCGAAAGGTTTTCCTTAAAGTGGAAAAAAATATAAATACTTTCTCTCCTGATCTTTAGATATATATTTAAAAATTTTCAAAATTAGACTAAAGGAACGTAACATTCTTCAAATCGAATAAGATCTCTTAAATTCATAAAAAAGGAAGCTGTCATTTCTCGTATTTTTATGGTACAATTTTGAACTGCCTAGGTTAGATTAGGCAATTCCCGGTTCTTTACTTGAATTCCCGGTCAAGTCTCAACCCTGTTAATATTACTTGCAGAAATCGAAAGATAGTAAAAATAACAATACTTATACTGTTATTTCAATGACAGACCCATCCTTACTAAATATCGGATGCTCCGTAATAAGAGCTTCAGAATTGTAATGTTTTATGCAAAGCACATGCTTTATCTTTAAATACAAAAAAAAAGCTCTTGGAATAACTTTTTTCCAGATGTCAATCACTTTTATATCATAAGGCACAGTAAAAACTTGCACTTTTCCGGAGAAAGTCACATAATCCGACTTGCATCCAAAAACAACGCACTTATATCCCATTGATAGCGTTGATTTAAAGGAACCTCGGAAAATTTAACGTCTCAAAACATTGAATTTTTATTTCCCAGCACAGGAAAATCGAATTTTTCTGTTTATGTACTTAAATAAATTAAAATTAGAACTGTTGACTCTTTTCTCATGTATTTTACAAACTGTCGTCCTAAAAGTACAGTCAGCGCCGCCACTCGGCTGTGGTCAATATTTCCGTCACCTTTAGTTTTGACTGTCACCTGCCAGATCCTAACTAAAGTTGATATAAATATAATGCATCATTGGCTCACGAATCATTTGAATAAGTTTGATTTTTTTTTGCCCAACTGATTATTGTATGAAGTTCATGTTCAACTCAATTGAAATTGTTGACATAAGAGTGATTTCCTCATATGTTTCATTTCAACATTTTTTTATATAAGCACTAATCAGGCATTCCTCTGAGAACTGAGTGTATTTTTTTCGAGAATAAAAAATGTGCTTATAATATGAAACACTAAGATGGACGTTATTGTATCATGATTATATTTTCAGGTAAATCGAAGCAGTGCGCATTCCGTGATTATAAAGGAGGTCCAAATGGATTTTAGTGGGAATTATCGCTGTGAAGTTTCCACGGATGCTCCAACATTTTATACGAAATACGAGTTTGGGCATTTACAAGTAGCACGTAAGTCTCAGAAATTGTTGAAAAAACATGATTTATCTTAATATATCTAGGGAAAGGTGTTCAGTGTGGATTGATGTGCATAGAGAGTCAAAATAACGAATACTTGGAAAATGATTTCATAGAATAAATGATAATAACTGAATGTCTGCCCTATATTGTATTCATGTGTCATAGAAAAGTAATTTTCATGCTTTTCGTATCATTTAAAATAGTTTTTTATCCTGAATTTAGTCTGACCTACATTTTTTGCCTTCGCGTCAGATTTTTTAGTTCTTTTGAGTCCTTTTTTTAACCGCAAGCGATGGATTATTCATATGTGTTTGTCAACGCTTAACCCATTGCGCCCCACTTTTGTGATGGTTGATACGGTTCTCGAGATAATCGGAAAAATGTGAAAAAAAAAAAGAAAATGAGCAAGAGTTGTTTCTAAACATTATACTGTGCAACTCTTTCTTTTGCGTATAGATTGGTACTATAAATGTTTATTCAAGGAGAATAATTGTACTCGAATAGTGTCAAATTCATTGGAATTTCATGGAAACTGTAGTTGAATTTCATTCCATCATATTTGATAGAAGTTACCAGAAATCAAGAGGATTTCAGCGGATTGAGACGGATTCAAGCAAACTCTGAAAAATTCAAGAAAATTATAAAGAATTCATTGAAATTCGATAAAATCGAACAAAATTTTCGGTAATTTAATGGAATTTAGAGTAATTTATCCAAATTGTCGAAAACTTATGGAAATGTAGTTTCTAGTGTACTTCGAGCAAATTCAAGACACTTCAAGTACACTTCAAAGACAATTTACCTTCAAAGAATTTTCAATTAATTTAACTGAATCCAAGTACAACTATTTGCCTCAAAAAAGCACAAATAGTCGAATTTCAAACTAAAAAGAAATAGATGGCTTCTATGTTACGTAACCTGTCAATAAAAAAGGAAAATGATCCTTAATTCAATTAAAACAGGGAATATCCAGCTTAGTATAATGTTTATGATAAAAATTTTCTTTTACAGGTTTTTTTCCTTTATTTCTGCGATTGTCTTGAAAACCGTTTGATGGATATATTTATAGAGCAATATGCGATTTTCCGAAAAATGGTGAATTTAAAAAACTTAAAAACTTGACGTATATGGGGAAGAAAATAGAGGTCAGATTCGATTTCAGCATGAAAAACCTACTTCCAAAATAAGACCTCCCATTTCATGGCCAACTGCGCGTCAAATGTTGCTATTATATTAGGCTGCGGTATAAGGGAATAGAGGTTAAGGGGATGAAAGTATAATTTGGTTGATACCAGGCGGGTGGCACAGCTATAAAGGCCTGTAAAATAAATGTGACGTGAGATTTGACCAAAGCCGCGTGCGACGCTGGCTGTACTTTTAGGCCGATAATTATTCTATAGCATTAGAAAAAATTCAAATTTGATCAATTTTTATTATAAAACACGTTTTTTTGCATATATTTATCTTGAGAAGATATTTTGTGATATTTCAAATATCCAATAAATTAATAGATACGACGAGAAAGTGAAGAAGCAATTATTTTTATAATTATATACGATTACGCTTCTCACAGGATACATACAATAATTGAACAAAAATATCAAATTCATAGCATCGGCATATGTAAATATCGTAAACTATAAAAATGGTAGATTTCAGTGAAATTTTAATAACATAATTAATTTTTATAGATTTCTTTGTTTTGTACAAGTTTAACATAACGAAGAAAAATAAATTATTGTCCAAATTCGAAGAGAAATATAGAATTTTGAAATAAGGTTGAACTAAGCGTAAATTTTATTAATCATTAAAATTGTCGAAACTAAAAAGGAATTTAATTGAAATCTACTATTTTTATAGTTTATGATATTAACATATGTCGATGCTATGAATTTGATATTTTTGTACAGTCATTGTATGTATCCTGTGAGAAGCGTATTCGTTTATAATTATAAAAATAATTGCTTCTTCACTTTCTCGTCGTACTGTTAATTTATTGGATTTTTGAAATATCATAAAACATCTTTTTAAGATAAATATATGCAAAAAAACGTGTTATAATAATTAGAATTATTCAAATTTGAATTTTCCTCATGCCATAGAATAATTATCGGCCTAAAAGTACAGCCAGCGCCGCACGTGACTTTGGTCAACATTCCCGTCACTTTAAGTTTTGAGTGTCCCCTGCCTGGTTGATACTGAAGGACCAGAAGAGAAATATAGTGGTATAAGAGATAGGGTAATCAGGGAGAGAGTGAGAAAGGAACCGCAAAAGTAAGAGACAGATTTATGAGGAAGGTTCAGAAAACATATCTTTTTGTGATACAAGTGCGTAAAACAGGTGATTTCGCTCCCTCAAAAAACTTTCTTATCCCTAAATTTTGCACGCACAACTTTACCTATTTGTGCAAAAAAAGCTATATTTTCAAGTGCGCACGCATCAATATTATGCTCGCACCGTCAAATGCAATAAAGTACTTTGCACATGATATAGAGGCGGTCCAACTTTCGAGGAAGGTGTTGCAAAAAGTTCGTTTACGACAGATGGTACAGGGTGTAGGGAAGGGGGGGGGGGGAGTAAGAATAATAGGTAGCTGGGCATAAACTTATAGGGGCAGGGTGGGTGGAAGGATTGTTGGGTATGTATGAGAGGAGCGGAAAATACAGATGTATGAGGATAAATGGAGAGTAATAGGGTTGATATAGGAAATACAGATGATAGCAGAGGGGATAGAATAGCTGGAATATAAGGTTGTAGAAGAGATGGTACGAAAAGAGTTGGAAAGATGGGTGAGTAGAAGGAGGGAGGGGCAGACAATACTTTGGTGTAATGGTATAAGAGAGAAGAATGAAATATGGGTAAGGTTGTGGTGCAGTGGTACGGGATAGTAGGAGATACATAGTAACGAAGAGATAAGATTCATGGAAGAAGGTAAATCGAAAAACGTACCTTCGCGTATCAAACATCTTTCATGGCTGCTTGTCACCCGCTTTAGTAAATTATATTTCATTCATTCATTTCGTATTTGGTAACTGTGACCCACAAGGAATTCATTAGGGAGAAAGATATTCTTTGCTAAGAGCCTCTACATCCAGCGCGGTGCTTGAATTCTTACTTTGTAACATATAGCTAAAGCTGGGAGATGCCCAGAGTTCATATTACTTGAAGGTTCGCAGTAGGAGGTAGGGAACAGTAGGGAACTTACTTATGCAATCGATTAGCCTTAAGATGAAGTTGAATGAATTTCGATGAAATATCAAGGGGCAGGAGAGGGAGATACTGGGAAGTTTGGCCTGCTCTTGTTTTCCATAGCACTTTGCGAAATGGTACAGTTCGCACTATCTTGAATGTATTGAGAGTTGCAGCTTGTTTCGAACTAACCGAACTAGAATGTCCAGGAATAGGGTACATCGGGCAGAGTGTGATCGAGGTTACACAGTCAAACCCTCGCCTCGCACAGACGACAACTGTTTTGATCATCTTGAAGCTTATTCCCCAAGTTGGACGTTACACTGCTGCACGTCTGTTACTTCCCTACGTTCCGTTTCCCACCTCCACTTCGTCCTAGTTCCTTTCATTTATATTCCGCACATGCACAATCATAAAACTTTCTAAAGTATAATTCGAGAAGAACGACTTTTCAAAGCGAAAATTTCTTACTTTCTTGCCTTCTTTGTAGTTGTACTGAAATTCTATCTTGAGGTAAGTCGAGGTATGAGTAAAAGTGGCTCTTTTATTTTCCGTGGTATAATCGAAACTTGTGTCTCATATAGATATTGTACGGAAGGTATTGACTCTACGTATGTTAGCTTCGATAGGGAATTTTTCAAAGAGTAGAATATTGAATAGGATTCTAAAATCAAGGGTAATATACAGGACGAGACTATTTCGCCAGCTTTTTTGGGCAAAATAGCCTGCTTGCCTTGTTTCGCCCGATGAATCGGGGGAATAAGGATGGTAGCCAATTTCGTCCGCAGGGTATATGCACGAGGGGAAGGTGAGAAAAATATTCATTTTAGAAAAATGGATTATTTATCATTATAATATAAATGTTACAAATGCACCAGCGAATTACGAGAAAGGAGTTATAACCTCAAAATGTCAAAGACAGCTAAGGATGCCTAGTTATAACTTTTGTTTGTTTTGTTTTCCTTTTTCTATGATTTGAACAAGTATCGCCTGATTTGGATTAAAATTTTTAGAATAAAAAACATTTGTAAATAAATTTTCGTTGATAAGAAATGATTTTGAAGTATAATATTGCATCATTAGTTCTTAAAAACTAAGTAAGTTAAAGTGCGATTTCACTATAAATAGGGTTGAATTCACGTTTATAGTATCGAATCAATTTACGTCAAACATTGAAATCAATTTTTTTTAAATATTTGAGAGCATAGACAAGATTAGTTTCGGAGATTACAAAGTGTACACATTTTCTAATTTTTAAATAACGAAATTCAGTTAAACAACACTGTGTTGTTGTTTACTAGAAAACGAGGCTCCCGAACTGATTCGGAACTTTCCTTGCGCCAAAATCATGATTTTATGATTTCAATATTATTTATAAAAGGTAAACTTTACCACATATAAGGACTCATATGGATGAGAAATAGATGTGGATGTTCGAACTTTATTTTTATAGATAAAAAAGCTTCAAAATAAAAAAGTTAAAGTGCTCAATGTCCTATCTACAAACTTTAAACTGGAACCTATATAATCTTGAACACTCCATGAATTTGAAATTATTCAATTTTTTAGAAATTCTCGTTTGAACTTGTTCAATTTTCAACGCTTTAATGCGAAAAGAAGGAATTTTCATTGCTTTCAATTGAAAATTATCCTATTTCGAAAACATAAATGTGAAGATATAAAACTTTGAACGTTCTTGTATAAAGAATTACTGCGCTTCTCAACTGAAAGATGTCCTGTTTCTTGAATTTTGTTCCTAAATTAGTCAATTTAGAACGTTTTCAAATTATTCTAAGAATCTATAATCTTTGGATTTTTTCAGAAATGATAATATTCCAAACCTTTTCAAATTTAATCCTGGAATAATGCAATTCTGAATGCTGCTTCGAAATGGAGATAACTGACATTTCTTAATAAAATTAAACAATCTTCAATTTAAAATTTAAAAATAGGATAATAATCATTCAAGCTCTTTTAATTCAAAATTGAATAGGCTCGAATTAGAATCTGTCAAAGATGCAGATTTTTTAATTAAGTTTGGGCTCTAACATTTTGAAAAAAATCTTCATATGGAAACGTTCTAAATTGTATTTTTTCACAATCAAAGTTTATACATCGATATTTTCAATTTTAATTTTAATAATTTTGGGTGAAAAGTTCTCAGAATTGAATAATTTCAGATTTAGGAAATAGAAATTTTCAAATTGAAAGGATTTGAAGTAGAATAATTCTCAATTCGTAATTTAAGATTCAAATTTTCAGAATGAGAAAATTTCAAATCTAAAGTTATTACAATTCCATGATTTTATAATTTATCTCTTAGAACAATTTGGGAATAAAATTTTTCAAAAGTTAAATAATTTCTGATTTATAAGGTGTTTGAAGTTATAGAATTTTTTGTTCAAGTTTTGAAAATAGGACAATGAGCAGTTAGAGTTTTTTCATATGAAACGAATAAGTTCGACTGAGAATCTGTCAGAATTGAAAATATAAATGTGGATGAAGTGGATGAAACTTTCTTATCCCTGAAAGTGAAGTTCAGGCACCTACATTCATTTTCCACCGATATGAGTATATACATGTGGAAATTTTTTTTGTTATCAATAGTTAAAATCATAAAATCATCATTTTCACGTGAGTGAAATTTCTTTCTGTTCTAGTATCCGAAGCCTCTCTTTCTATAAAACATCAACATAATTTTGATCAACTCAATCCCGTTCTTTATATAACAGACTTGTTCGAAGCTAATCAATGTAACATTATTGTTTTTGTTGTCTACTTTTCATTCTTTCATTGTATTTAAATGTTCCCATCGTCACCATCATAGCAATAATATAATAATAAAATTATATAATGAAATTAATGTTTCGCGCCTCTGGGCTGTCTTTGACATTTTGAGTTTATAACTCGCTTCTCACAATTTACTAATGCATTTATAACATTTATATTATGATAATGAATAATTAATTTTTTTATCATAAATATTTTTCACGCCTTCCCCTTCCGCATATATTCTGGTGGGCGAAGTGAGCTACTTTCCTCATTTCGCAAGCATCATCGCGCGAAATAAGAGATGCATGCTATTTCGCCAGCTTTATCGGGTGAAATAATATACATATATTCAAGTAAGTCACTAAATTTCTGAGATCTTTCACTCTTCTTCACCCCTTACCCTTCACCCTTCATCAGCTTCATCAATGCTGTTTGAACGAATCAGTAATGTTGAAACAGTAAACAGATAATCCTGGCCAGCGGTAGTTGACCGAAGGTGAGAGAAAAGAGCACCAACGACCAGGCAAGATTAACACAAAAATGTTCAGAATTACCGAAACGCGTTTTTCATTTGCTTATATAAATTGAAGGCAGCCTTTGCCACGACCAAAAATTTAACGAGCATATTGCAAGGGTTCAAATTATACATCTGTGCATTCATACCTTGCCCATACGAGCCCGATGATGCTTAATTGAATATGAAGGACTGCCATTGAGAGTTTTCAGAAAGTTCCCGCATGGCGTGTCCAATCCGTCCCTTTCGCACCTGTGCTCGCTCGCTATGGCGAGACAAGGATAGCTGTTCCTTCAAGATGTCTCTTTCACACCCGTGGTTGATGATCCTCTATCTCTTTCGCGTCAGAGCTGGCACGCCAAATGAGCTGCCGGATTATCACAAGATGGCACGTAAAATAATTTTTCAGCAAACAGGGTAAACCCTGGCCATTCGAAAATAAGGTCCCGAATTTTCCATTCTTAAACGTACACTTCAATTCAAAATTTCATTGCGCATCTTTTTCTTACCTGAAAATAAATTTTGTATCTTTTCCGTTCCCGAAATTGATATGAAACTGGTTTTTCTTAGAATCAAAAATCGATCTTCATCACTTCAAGTCGCGTTTGAGAAGTAACTTTTTCATCAGCTGTGATTCCTTATACATTTCCCCGGAGCAGAGGATAAAAACTATAGTCAAGTAATCAAGTAACATCAGAGTATTAGGATTATGTAGAAGTTTTGAGTAAAATATCAGTAAGCGATAAGGTGAAATATTAGGGATTCATCTAGATTTAGTGAATTAACGGGAATTGAGACAAAATTATTTGTGAACTATGAATTGGAAAAAAATTCTTTAAATTGATTAAATTCGTGGTTATTGATGATATTCATTGTAATTTATAAAATTTAAGAGATTGTACTAGATTTGTGGGAATTCTCGGAAACTTATGACATTCATGACATTCGATGATTTAGGCTTGTAATATAAAATCTGCACGCTGCGTGGGCACATTCTCATCGCGCGCTTCGCTCGTAAGTTTGAGCGCGTCTACGGCGCGCGACTGTTGGATCTCGCGCTTCGCGCTTGGTGATGAACTCATCGCGTGTCTCGTGCTGCGCACTCGATCAAAATTTTTCCAGAACGGTAAAGAAGTTTTGTTGCTCCATTTTTTTCATATGTTTTGTACTTTTTATGGAAATTTAATTTTTTATGTTTTATCTTATTTTTCACGATTGAAGCAAAAACTTCGCGTCCAATGGGACAAATGATAATACATTTAAAGATAGTTTCCTGGTAAAGAACTTGTGTGCATTTAGTTTTCCCAGAGCTTGTTTCGATTGTCTGAAGATTCTATTTTTTCATTTTGAATATGTTTTTTTATAAATGAAGCACAATGCACAATTCTTGTTCATCTCTGTTTTCCGTATCTTCTATAGTTTCACAAAAAAAAAAAAATTTTATATTTAAAATTTTTTGTGCGAACAAAATTTGAATTATCGATGTTTTGAGGAAATTCAGAAAGTTGTAGAGATTATCTTGTAGGCTTCCGGTAAAGAGACATTCTTTGTTTATTTAACTTTTTCTCATATCTTGCGTTGTCTGTGTAAAAATTCTCAGTTTTGTGTAAATTTTGGAATTTTAAAAATGCCATTTCTCTTACCATAACTCTATTTTTTTTGAAATGTTAACCAAAGTAGCTGGCTAACGAACTTGACCTTCAGTTTCTGACACTATAATTGCGTAGCAAAGGTCAATCAAATAGATCAGTTTTTCTAAAATTCATCATGCTAACAGACAAATATTGATACATGCATGCATACATACATGCAGACAGACACATTTGTTTTCATAAAAGGTACCAATTTAACGATAAATCAATAATAAAAATAAAATGTAAGAAAATAAAATAATAGGAGAGGGGTGGAGCTTCCAAAACTAGAAAAATATGTTTTGATCGTAAGATTGTAAAAGATTAAAAAAAATTTTTTAAAGTCATAAAACCGGGCAGATGAGAGACTTAATATGCCTGTGTCAATCGTAACTAGACAAGAAAGATAAAAATTGTATTCTTTCTAACAAAGTATGCAAATAATTTTCAGCGTCAAAGATTAACGGCATTAAATTCAATCCAGTTCATAAAGAAAAATCGTTCAAATATTATTTATTTATTGTTGTCTACTTTTTATGATTTATGAAAATATTAATATCTTCCGACATACCTTCAAGGATAATTCTCAACTAAGTGCACAAGACGGATCTAGGTCTTTTTTGGATCACAGTATTACGAAATTTCTCTCACCTTCCCAAATTTCCTTTGGGAAAGTTTTTTTGGGTCTACTTCTTTAAGAAAGAAAATCTCGTTGTATCAATACAACTACGTTCTATTATATATATCCTGAATTATAATTTGGTTATTTGATGTCAGATCAGAGACATTAACTTTATCGCTTGATGACGAAGTACATTCCAACACTAAACAGCAGAGATGTTTACAATAAAAAGAAGTCTTCAATATATTTCGTCTGGTTCAGATTCTATCAGTACAATTCCAGAAGACCTTTCTAGGTGAGAGTAAAAAAAATTCCTATGAGTTAGCAGTGTTCTCTTTAAGAGGACAATAAGCACGAGCGGCAGAGGTACCAATTGATTCCAGTCGAATTACGGATCCAACTTTTTGTGGACCGTTAAATTTTTTAGTGATACGCCTCCTTTCAATGACAGGAATAGTTCGCGTATTTCATGCGCGTCCCACCTTTTCTTTATCTTCTGGGATCTGCCCACGTTGAAAGCATAGCATTGTCACCGTAATCGCGCCCAATTAAAACGAAGTTACCCGGCAGAGAACGGAGCTCGTTTCTACCACGAACTTCCCCAGTTGTCCCAGTACGACGACCTACGAATTCCCGGATTGGTCGATGGACCTGTCGGTGGCAATTTCCTTTCCAATGATCGCAAAACATTTCCAACCTTAAAAATTGCAGTTTGTTGTTCAGAACAAATATTTTTTATACTATCGCTGTAATTGTTTGTTCAATTGATTTTCTTGATAAATTGGATCATCTATTTTGAAGATTTATACAATAATACGAATGATGGGAATATTCACTATTCACTGTTCCACGTTATTCTATTTTAACTACAGTTGTGTAGACATAAATTGAATTTTTGAGTCAAGCTTAAAAAATTCTTAACTGAGGATGAGATTGAGACTTTTTTGCAGTGTATCTTCGACCACTCTAACAGAAAATATCCTTTACCCTGTTTCTTGATTACATTATATATTTTTAAAGCTGCTCGCAATGCCTATTCTACAATCTAAGTAATATCAGCACCAATTCTTCGGTGTCGATATTGCTATTTTTATGAGCTCTTCTAAAAATGATTTTTCTAGTTGATATTAGTGACTTTAATGGAGGATCTCTATCTTTTTATATGTTTTTCCCACAACCCCGCTTGCATAATGAACAGGCCCTTCTTATTAAATTTACTTAATGCGACCGTGTCCCACGAGCTACATGAATGATTACCCTGCGCTTAATTTTTCAATAGCTTTCCCTAACCACACTGGAAGATAGTTAACGTCGTTAATACTTAGAAAAATTAGAAATTATCGGAGCACTTCCCTTGTTCAAAAAAAAAAGTTACGGTACGAAAGTGCCCATTAAAATTCATTGTTTTAAAATTGAGATAAAGAGCAGAGATCTGGTTTCTAGAGAATGCTTTTCAGTATCTTGTTTTATTTAATGTGCAAAGCAGAATTTGAAATGTATTTTAGCATTTCTTTTTGTATTCTAATTTAGGGAGTAAGTCATGCGGCCTTCCAGAAACTGATGTTAACGAAACCTGATAAGAATTTCTAGAAACTCATACGAAATTTTTTTTATCTCTTTTAGAAAAGTGTCATTACTTCCGAGAGGATGATAGAATGAAAACTTGGATACGCTGTTTGGTAAAAATAATTCGAATTTTAATTCGAATGTACGCCAGATTAGGAAAGAAATCTAAGAACTGACGAAAGCTCAATTTGCAGTTCGTAATCATTTTCAATTCAATTATAAAAATTACTGACATTTAATAATTTCCTAGAAATGGATAAATAAGAAACAACACATATTTGAAACTTTGTCAATATATCTTTCTGCTGTTTTTTTCTCATTGGCTCATGATAGTATTGGTAATATAAAAAATGAATGATATCGCTTGGAACCCTTGTGCGACAACAAATTTTGCAGAACAAAAAAAAAATGACTTCGTTATTCTTATATTCGAACTATCATAATTTTTCCCTTGTTCGACAAGATTAGGTGTTGATGTGGCTGCAGTCGAGTTGCGTCCTATGGTCGAAATCCACAAGGGGTCTAGCTGAAATGCGTCCTCTCTCTCTTCCTCCACTGGTCGCCTACCTTAAATTTGGGCTGAATTTTCACCAACAAAAATACGTACAACGAATTTTTATGAAGCATATCATTCGGAATTGAACGCAATGTTTAAATGTTCCTATCCTAACATTCATCATTTCACAGAAGCTTTGAAGGGGGTTCAAGTCGTTACTTATATAAAAATGAGGAGCAAAGGTAAAAAGAGGTGAGAAATTTCCAAGAAAGAACAATTTCTTGGTGATACAATGTTGTCTTTGCGAGTAGGTTTTATAACTAGGCTCCAATTTGTTTGTTATGTTTTTATCTAAAAATGGTAAATAGCAAGCTATTTAAATATTATTATATGCATGACAATTGCTATGTTTATTATTTTTTATCTGAAAATAGTAAAAAACAAGATATTTAAATAATTTTTAATACGTGACAATTGCTATTTTTATTATGTTTTCATCTAAAAATAGTAAATAGAATTATATTCAAATAATATTTATTACGTGACAATTGCTGTTTTTATCATGTTTTCATCTTAAAAATAGTAAATCGCAAAATATTTAAACATTATTTGATGCGTGACAATTGCTCTTTTTATCTTAAAGATAGTAAATCTCAAAATATTTAAATATTATTTCATGCGTGACAGTTTATATTTTGAGTATGTTTTTATCGAAAAATAGTAAATATCAAGCTATTTAAATATTATTATATACGTGAAAATTTCTATGTTTATTATGTTTTAATCTGAAAAAAGTAATGAACAAGATATTCAAATATTATTTAATACGTGACAATTGCTTTTTTTATCATGTTTTTATCTTAAAAATAGTAAATCGCAAAATATCTAAATATTTTTTTATGCGTGACAATTGCTATTTTATCATGTTTTCATCTTAAAAATAGTAAATCGCAAAATATTTAAATATTATTTCATGCGTGAAAATTTATATTTTGATTATGTTTTTATCGAAGAATAGTAAATAGCAAGATATTTAAATAATATTTATCACGTAACAATTGCTATTTTTATTAGGCTATTAGCTTAAAATAGTAAATAGCAAGATATTCGAATATTATTTGATGCGTGACAATTTATATTTTTATTATGTTTTTATCTGAAAATAGTAAATAGCAAGTTATTTAAATATTATTATATACGTGACAAATGCTATGCTCATCATGTTTTCATCTGGAAATAGTAAACAGCAATATATTTGAATATTATTTCGTGATTAACAATTTATGTTCTTATTATGCTTTTATCGAAAAATAGTAAATAGAAAGATTTTTAAATATTATTATATACGTGACAATTGCTATTTTTATTATGTTTTTATCTGAAAGTAGTAAATGACAAGCTATTTGAATATTATTCTTCACGTAGTATTTTGGTGATTCCAGTTTTAGCTTGCAGTTAAATAAATTATAAGTAGGTGATAGTAGAGAATGCTGCCAGTCCATAGACTGTATAAAGTGCGAAGGGAAAATAAGGAAATTAAGATGTTTGTTTGAAATTCTTAAAAAGTCATTCAAACTAGTTAGTCGTGAAATAGGGTAAGAAGGAAGGTAGGTGAAGCGACGAAAGGAGAGGGGAAGGAGGAACGGAGGAGGAGGACGCAACTCAGTCAGACCCCCTGTTGGTTTCGACCATGGGACGCAACTCGACCGCACTGGTTGATGTACTAAGCTTTTCTCGCAGAGAAGTTGTTATAGATGTTTAAGTTTTTAGGAAATTCAACCTTAAAGGAAAATTTTCTCGAAAAGGTTCACAGATTCTTGTGGAATATAATTCATGAATTTAAAGAGTATATGTTTAATAGTAGGTCTGTTCCAAAGAAACATTCAGTTATTGTACAGCTCAAGTTGGTCTACATTACCATATAGGTATCAAAAATTGGGTATCTTGCATTACATATTTTCCACAATGAACCTGAAAGATATATATTTTTCAAAGGTTGTCCAATAATTAGAAAGTTATTTCGTTTTTATCAGAAAATGTGAATGAGAATATTCGAAAAAGATGTCTGACAATCAAACGCTATTGTGAGTTCATTAAAAACTTCTTTCAAACGTTCAGAATCTTGCAGATCGAATGGCAGAGCGCCATTGGCCTATAAAATTCTTTTCCTATTATACATTGACTTTGTTGTTTTTTTTTTCTCTTCAAAATATTTCGTCGTACCGTTCGATCGAACGTGGCCTCCTTTACTGTATTCCACTCCCTCCACAGAATCCTCTCAATTTTTTGTCTTGTGAAAGGAGTAAGTATAGGGACAAAGTAAAGAGGGCAACTGGACAAGTCGAGGATAACAAAAAAAGACTTCCGTTGGAGCGTTCTATTGTTTAGTTAAAAAACATAAATTTACAGGTCTCCCGAAAGGAAATCTCACGGTCCGAATGGAAAAGCGACGGTACGCTGTTGGTGACACTGTACGAGGGAATTGCACTGCTCCAGCGGGAAGCCCACCAGCCAACATTACATGGACTGTCAACGGACTCCCGGTAGGTTCCCATAAGTCCTATAAGTTCAGTAAGCTTCCTAACTACTTTTAATGAAACAAACCGGTATTCAGTCGAGCAATTTCGATTACGGACGAGCCTGTTATATCACAGTAATGACCACTTACAATCACTTTCGTAATAATCCGAGACGTGTCTGACCGTTTATAATCTCATATGCAAAGTTTTATTCCCCACAAAAGTTATTTGATTTTTCACGTGAAATTCTTTATGATACTTTTTTAGTACTTCATATGTGCAATGTGCACATATTTTATACTTTATTTTGTAATATAGGAACTGCACTAAAAATACGCACTGTAAGCATTTTGCATAATATAGCACTTTACTTGTTTCACTGCACATTTTTTCATTGCAGTCAAAAACTGCTGTGAATCACAAGTTTTGATTAAATATGTTACAGGGCGTGCTAATAATGCTGACCTTCGATCCTATTTTTTTATTGAAATAAAAAGTGAAGGTTCAATAAATTTCGAAAAAGGCTTCAATTATGATGGGATAGCAATAATAAAATTTTTATATTTTTCTGCAATACTCGTTATCAAAATTGGAAAATTTTAGATGACATTGAATCGTATTGTGTCATCGTATGTTACTCATATACTCATATACGGTCGATGCACAGATATGTCAAATAAGTGAATTCGTTTTTAGAAATTGTTTTTAACAATAAAAATTTTGTTTTATTAAACTCTAATGTGTAATATTCTCGTTCTTCAGGTGTAAGTGAATGATTCCACAGAAAATGAAAATTTTTTATGCACATATATGCCAAATAAGTGAATTTGTTTGAAAAAATTGTTTTAACAATGACAAATGTTGTTCCATTGGACTCTTAGGTGTAATATCCTTGTTCTTCAGATGAAAGTTAATGATTTCACAGAGTAGGAAAATTTTCAATTCCCAGATATGCCAAATAGGTGAATTGGTTTATAAAAATTGTTTTTAATAATGACAAATGTTGTTTCAATAAACTCCAATGTGTGATATTCTTGTTCTTCAGGTAAAAGAAAAATAATTCCACGGAAAAGACAAATTTTCGATGCGCAGATATGCCAAATAAGTGAATTTGTTTATGAAAATTGTTTTTAACAATAACACATTTTGTTTTAATAAACTCTATGTGTAATATTCTTGGTCTTCAGGTGAAAGTAAATGATTCCACAGAAAACAACAATTTTCGATGCACAGATATGCCAAGTAAGTGAATTTGTTTATGAAAATTGTTCTTAACAATGAAAAATATTGTTTTACTGAACTCTTATGTGTAATATTCTTGTTCTTCAGATGATTTTAAATGATTCCTCAAAAAAGAACAATTTTTGACGCACAGATATGGCGAATAAGTGAATTTGTTTATGGAAATTGTTTTTAACAATGACAAATGTTGTTTTAATAAACTCCAATGTGTAATATTCTTGTTCTTCAGGTAAAAGAAAAATAATTCCACGGAAAAGACCAATTTTCGATGCACAGATATGCCAAATAAGTGAATTTGTTTATAAAAATTGTTTTTAACAATGACAAATTTTGTTTTAATAAACTCTAATGTGTAACATTCTTGGTCCCCAGGTGAAAGTAAATGATTCCACAGAAAATAACAATTTTCGATGCACAGATATGCCAAATAAGTGAATTTGTTTATGAAAATTGTTCTTAACAATGAAAAATATTGTTTTACTGAACTCTAATGTGTGATATTCTTGTTTTTCAGATGATTTGAAATAATTCCTCAGAAAAGAACAATTTTTGACGCACAGATATGGCGAATAAGTGAATTGGTTTATAAAAATTGTTTTTAACAATGACAAATGTTGTTTCTCTGAGCTCTTATGTGCAATATTCTTGTTATTCAGATGAAAATTTATTACTCCACAGAAAAAAAAATTTTTCGAAATATAGATATGACAAAAAAGTGAATTTCTTTATAAAAATTGTTTAAACTATTATCTATAATTGTTATTTGGAGCTTGTTCACAATTAAAAATTGATTCTTCATATTTTTACAACAAAATCTATATAAGTTATCCATTCGAAATCCGATTATGCAACAGTTACAGTTATATCTATTAATTTGTTTATACCAATTACCAAAATACAGGATATTTATCTACAAGTTACATTTTCATCTAAAAATGTAACTCTACTAATTCTACACCTTTGTGAAGAAATATCGATGAATGGGGCTAAGTAAATATCGCAAATATAACCAATTGCAAATTTTAAGTTGAATAACAAATTATTAAATAATAAATTCAAAAAATGTGCACCTCTAAGTTGAGGTACGATCCTCCATGAGTATTAAAATAAAACTCTGATCCGTTGAAAATTGAGGTGTCGGCTGATTTTTGTCCCAAAAAAGTGTTTTTTCTCCAGTTTGCGCTGTTCGAGGTGACAATTGTTATTGTTTTTAATACTGTCAGAGTGAGAATTACCAATTTTTTTTGAGAACGGGATAAAGTGTTCATACTAAATTGTGTTAAATTTTCACTACGATCGAAGGCCAAGAAGTTATAAATAATTGAATTTGTTTAAATAATTGTTCATGAAAAAATGATAATTTTGCCATTTTAATTCAGAAAGAATTCTTATTAGAGAGAACGCTTCACAACTGTAATAACAAATTTCATGCGATTATTGCAAACGAGTCGTAAGTTATTACTTTTTCTATTAAAAGTTGCAAAAATCATTATTATCACAATAAATGAAAACGGTGCGGTTTTTTGAATAACAGTTCAAACTGTTTCTTTGTGATGCTATTATGTACAGATTTTTCCAATTGTTGTCACTTTTTAAAAAATCACCAAAATTTCATGGGCACAGTTGACGTGGCCTGACTCAAATAAAAAACCCCTAATACTTCTTTTTGCATAAAACATGTGCTTAAGAGAAACACATTTTATTAACATAAATTTTGTATGGTTAAACGCCCTTTTACCCATCCTCCGCATAATTGAAATAACTCGGCCAAGCTCTCACAAGAAATGTCGCTGAAGAAGTAGACTTTCCGGGGATACAACGAGATTTGCATACTCATTCTCGAGAAATATGAAATCAATCCGTACGAAAGTGTACTTGAAGTGCAACGATGAGGGAGGAGAGTTCGGTAGAAGAGGATGGCGAAAATGCATTAGCGGGAGCCGTTATTGCTAGCCGCACTATGGAAAACTATTAGGCGCTTCCCAGGAGCACTTTTATCGTCACATTACGCCCACTAAAGCCAGAATTTTCGAATTCCACTATTTTTCCATAATCACATTAGGTGCAAAGACTCATGATTAAACACAAACGGAATAAAGTCTTATTTACATGGAAATGAGGTTCATTGCACCTTGATCAATAGGGTAATTGACAAACTCAGTTCTATGAAGTTTGCGCATAAATAATTTGAAGGCGTGGTCTAAAGATAAAGGGAGTGGCGTGAGGCTATTGGTGGGAGGGCGTGACCGAAGAGCAATAAAAGGCAGTGCAAACAGAGAAGTAAATGCTGATCGACTCAAATAAGGTTCATTGTACTTAGATCAATAGGATAATTGACAAACTCAGTTCTGGGAAGTTTGGTTTAAATAATTCGAGGGCGTGGTTTAAGGGTAAAGGGAGTTGCGTGAGGCTATTGGTGGGAGGGCGTGACTGAAGAGCAATAAAAGGCAGTGCGAACAGAGAAGTGAATGCTGATCGACTCAAATAAGGTTCATTGTACCTAGATCAATAGGATAATTGACGAACTCAGTTCTGGGGAAATTGCGTATAAATAATTTGAGGGCGTGGTTTAAGGGTAAAGGGAGTGGCGTGAGGCTATTGGTTGGAAGCCGTGATCGAAGAGCAATAAAAGGAAGTGCAAACAGAGGAGTGAATGCTGATCGATTCAAATAAGGTTCATTGTACCTAGATCAATAGGATAATTGACAAACTCAGTTCTGGGAAGTTGTCGTATAAATAATTTGAGGGCGTGGTCTAAGGGAAAAGGGAGTGGCGTGAGGCTTTCGGTGGGAGGGCGTGACCGAAGAGCAATAAAAGGAAGTGCAAACAGAGTAGTGAATGCTGATCGACTCAAATAAGGTTTATTGCGCCTTGATCAATAGGATAATTGACAAACTCAGTTCTTGGATTTTTGCGAATAAATAATTTGAGGGCGTGGTCTGAAGTTAAAGGGAGTAGCGTGAGGCTATTGGTAGGAGGGCGTGACCGAAAAGCAATAAAAGGAAGTGCAAACAGAGTAGTGAATGCTGATCGACTCAAATAAGGTTTATTGATCCTTGATCAATAGGATAATTGACAAACTCAGTTCTGGGAAGTTTGCGTATAAATAATTTGAGGGCGTGGTTTGAGGGTGAAGGGAATGGCGTGAGGCTATTGGTTGGAAGCCGTGATCAAAGAGAAATAAAAGGAAGTGCAAACAGAGTAGTGAATGCTGATAGACTCGAATAAGGTTCATTGCACCTTGATCAATAGGATAATGGAATTTTGGAAAATGGTTGAAAATATGTATGGGCACGTCCGTCTGGCCCGTTTGAATTTTCATGCAATTTTTTTCAAATTTCTCATTCTGATATCAGATCGCAACTCAGAACAGGGTTTGACATTCCTAGGAAGAATGGAATGGATGACATTGCATTTCCAAACAATATGAGAAACCCAAAATGGACAAGACAGACGTGCTACATTTTATTTTGAAACATTTCCTAAAATTTCAGCACGCTTTGTACATTGTCAAATAACAGAGCCGCCGGATGTAGTCAAATGCAATAATTGGTCATGTGGCAGACTGTCACATTCTCTTAATAAGCCTTTTTAATGAAAGTATACATCAGCGTTTTTGAATCAACGTTCACGTTTCAAAGATACCCCTAATTTTAAATCACGCCCATATTTCTCTCACAGACACTCCCCTGCAATCACACCGTCTCAGTCAACCAGAATCTTTTTCTTGTTTCTTTCTTTTGGTTATGCCTATTAGTTATTTCAATCGTGACACGCCCCTCTCATTCTCCGCCCCTTTCCTTGAAGGTAACATCCCTAAAATTTTCGGAGGCTTATAGACAATCCCTGGAATAACCTGCAAAAACAGACCTTGACAGAGATGATGAACAGGTGAACCTCGTTGAGTAAAATATGCTGTGCACAAAGTCCGGAAACAGGAATGTTAGAGTATATTCGTTCCCAAGTGGATGTGTATATATTATACTCCATCAGATAACCCTCTAATCCTGTAAGCTTGATAGTCTGCAATGATGCACAGACCGCAAAAAAAATGAGATAAATTAAATTATAATATGTAAAATAGTAGAAGTGATAGGTGCAGCTTCTGTGAGAAACGATATGCAGAGGTGCAAATTGAAAATAACGATTTCTCACGTATACCGTGTAACAGCGTGACGATACGTGTGAGCAGTGGAGGATCTCAGGCGTCAGATTATACGCATATACTTAGAACTTGAACCGAATGTCCCGCAAATTACGTCCTGTAAAGAGCTGCCGCATGACTGTGAGAGGCGGGAAGTACATAAGATCCTATCCCGGAGAGCAAACGACCGAGCAAAACGTTCCTATCTTGAGATTTCCAGTTAATTGGTTCTTTGCACACCTATAGCAATCTAGTAAGATATTAACGAACTGAAACTCGTACAGGTCTCACGTCGAACGTTTCAAGTGCGTTGGCTGCTGCAGTTTTACGCTCCGACTTCCCAGTTTTATCGAAGCTGCTAAAAATTTTACCTTTTTTCGCTTATGTGAAGATATGGAGGACTTCTGGAGAGATATTTTTATGCTCTTTATAGATAGTGCGTCGAGCTATGCAGTAACAAGTGAAACATTCTCGTGATTAAGGCTAACAGTATACTTTATGGGTTTCAAAAGTCCTGACCTCTCTACAAAAATTTGAATAAGTCGGTGACAGAAAATTTCTGAAGAATAAAACAAACTTTATTGTAAATGTTATTTTATTAGGCACAAATTTCCAATTAATGATTTTTTTATTTCATTATAAGTGAAGTCAGGAAAACGGTCGAAAACGTAAATTTCAGAACAGTCAACCTTGACTTGTTCTGCTTTGTTCTTTTTCTTCTTTATTCATAATACGTTCCCTAAGGGTTTACATGACCTCCGTTTTTTTACATACATAATTTTCTTCTTTTCTCTTAGCCTAACTTATTTTCTAATATATACATATATACACAAAGTACGATG
>WSXT02179485.1:0-37495 GCA_011762715.2 Neuroterus valhalla | reverse complement strand
CGCAAGATTTCATACTCAAAAAGACTTTTGAATTGGGCGTTCGGAACAGCGATCTTCTGGCTCTTCCTTTCTTCTTTTCCTTCTCCTGTAAAATCTACGCAAGGCTACTAAGGGCTCTTCTCTCATAGCGTGTCACATATAGGTTGAAAATGGAGGTTGGACTGGAAAAATTGCTCATGAAAATGGATAAAAGAAAAGGCGTGATCAGGAAAAATGGGCGTTGCTAAAGTTAAGGTAATCGAAAATTGCAAAGGATATGCCTAAGAAAAAAGGGCGTGGCTCACAAGTGTTGCCGAGAAGAATAAGCGTAAAAAACATCAATGGGCGTGAATAAAGTTTTGTCATGTAGGTGTGACTGAGAGTATATTCCAGAAGAACAAGAGCGGTCAAATATAATTCAATTCTTAAAATGACGTTGATGGCAAGATTCTTTCATGAGTGTTTTCAGTAAAAACAGGCGTGGTTGAGAAAAATAGACGTGACTGATAGATATGAGGAAATGGAACAAACGTGATTAAATCAAAGAGGCGTGGCGAAGGTTCAAAAATTTGGATGAGAAGTATAGTGTGATTCGGAAAGATGAGAAAGACGTAGCTTTGTGTTGATCGAAAAAGCAGAAATGGTAAGAAGAAATAGATGAGGTCAAGAAAAATAGGTGTTGTTTAGGTATAGTCAATCAAGCCGTCACCAAAGTTGTGTCAAAGTGAAATGAGCAAGTACAGTCTGCGTTTCCGAAAGAGCGCTGGTTGTAAAATCTTTTCATAAGATAGAAATATTTGCTCATAGGAGAAAAGCATGAAGGAATAAAGTAACGGTTAAAACGTCGAAACCCGAGTGACCATTCTCCCCATGATTTCAAGATCCCTGAATCAAGGATATTCAGGTTTACCTTCCTGTTTTGGAAAGACTGAAAGGATAAAAGAGTCCAGAGGTAAAGGTAGACCGGAACGGCACTAGAACAGTGAATGGAAGAGGGAAAAAGAAGAGTTAGGAAAAAATAGATACACGTGGAGGCGCTCTCCAACATGCTTATGCAGAAGAGCACAAGCGCCTCCACCCTTTTTCTATTTTTCTTATTCCTTCTTTTTTCCTTCCTTTCATGCTTGTACATCGAGTAGACCGAGATTCGAATAAGATGCAACAGCTTTGAATACGCATCGTCTCCAAGACTCGTATCATGTACGTTGAATGATCCTCGTTACTTCGTTACTCCAATAGGAGGTGACGGCAATCTCACTGAATGGATGGAGATAGAAAGAAATGCTTGAGACGAGCAAAAGAGATTGACTGAACGAACTACCGAGACATATTTACGTGCCTTAGCCGCAATGGGAGGCAATTTATGTTCGACTCAATCTTTTTCTTCTCAAGAAGGTTCAAGTTTGTTCTGCATGATACTTGTTACTCCTCTTATAGTCTGTTCGTCATGTTTTCGGGAGAGCATTTTTGTTGCATCAGAAAGTGAAAGAAGGAGTAAGGGCAGTGGAGGAGAATTGAGTAAAGAAGCGTCAAGGGAGTGGTTAGTAAAGGGCGTAGAAGTGGAGGGCGTTAGAGTGTAAAGGGCGTGAGAGTTAAGAACCTGCAAGTTGAGGGCTTTGAGGTCGTGGAAGCGATAGGCGTGACAGTGATGGGCATGGCAGTGAGAGGCGTGTATGTAAGGGGTGTGGAAATAAGAGGAGTGAAAGTTATGGGTCTGGGGGTAGGGAGCGTTGAATTGATCGAATAAAAGTGAGCGGAAGTGCGGAGAATGTTAAAAAGGACAAAAAGAAGGGTTGAAAAATCAGGAGGAGAGAAGTGGAGGGAAATAAGGGTCAGCAGCAGGAAAAAAAATGAGGGAAAGGGAAAAAGAGAAAAAGTGGAGGGGGCGATTTAGAAGATTTCTTACACACTAATTGTCTCTAAAACTTTTTTCTGTAGGTGCCTGTCGCACACTTCCACTAATTTTTTTATCTTGGCTTTTTTTGCGGAGAATAAATTTGATTTCCGACGATACATTACCTAATTGCCTCTATCGGTCGTCGGTCTGACCATGAAAAAGAAATACCAATAATGGCGACATTTTCTCTTGGCCCTACCTTCTTTTGTGCTCCAGCCCCCGGCGTCACGCAATCACTACTGATAGAATCACTGTCTACGAATCGTGTTTAAATGGCGAGAGTAACAAACGAAAAGAAGGCAAATGACGGGACAAAGGGAGAGAAAGTTTGACGAGAAAAAGCGACAGCCGAGTCTAAGAGTTCGAGGGTCATTTTCTCAGCTGTAATTCTAATTTTTCCAGCTAAATGTCTACCAGTAATCAATTGTTTCATTCACTTTCTTCGAAAAAATGCATGTCTGTGGTCTGGAAATTACTCCATTAAAAAAAAAAACAATCGGGAAGTTTCAAACTATGAAAGAGACACATTCAGAGTATCAGAATTAGATACCAGCTTTCAGAGTGGTATTCTCAAATATACCTTTATTTCCATCACCTCAAGATACAAAACTTCTTCACTGAACCTCCACTGTTTCAAAAATCGAGGGGGAGGAGAATTGAGAGCTTTGAAGGGGCAGTGAGTAAGAGATATAAAAAAGAGAAGGAGACAAGTAATCGGAGAGTATTTATTCTGAAAATTTAGTGGCAAGGAGAGTATGAGAAAGTAGGGAGATGGCTGAACTAGTAGTTTGGGAGTGAGGGGGAATGCAATTGAAGGAGAATGGAAAGAGCGGAGGTGAAGGAAGTAAGTGATAAGAACAGGAAGGGAAATGATCGAGAAAAAGGAATTAAGGGGAAGTCGGAGGATTTTATGTGATCAGGAAGAATAAAGGTAAACGAAAGAAGGAGAAATATTGTCAAGGGAAAGCAAGAGGAGAGGAAATCTGGAGATGGACGCTGAGGAGTAAATATTCAATTTTTGAGTTAATTTATCCTTCGAATTAAATGAATTTCCAAAATTCAATTTTAGGCAAAAGTACAGGGTTGACTGTAAGTAAGGAGGCTTTTTTCTGCTCGAGAGATTGCGTCGCTCGTAAAATGTAAAAAGTAGGGAGGAAATATATTTGCACTCGTGTGTGTAACCCCAACTACCGCGGGGGTCCCTATCTATGCACCCTCGAAAACTCAACATGCATTTCTGTAAAGAGTCAACCCCGTCTGGTTCGGCAAAAAGGGACGAGACAACCTGCCAGACAGCCTTCTTTTATGACACATCTCCCCGCACGTCCGCAACGATACAGATACACCTGTCCCTATTTCGTTATTTTCTGCACATTACCAGCAAAGCCTTCTTTTATTCTCCTTTTTTTCTCTTTTTGCCTCTCTTTCTGCCTCTCTTTCTATCTTTTTCTTTTTTACACCTTTTTCCGACGTCTTGCAGCTTAGTCGACACGTCTGCATTTACTAAAGTAGTGGCATTCACCTTTTTTTTATACTGATGCAGGAAGCAGTAGAGAAGGTTGCGACGTTATTACCACTTTAAGTCAACGGTTGTCCCTTAACACCATTGAGGAAAACTCGAACTGATTATACACTTAACTTCTACTTATACACGACTCCTCTCTCTCGTTTTCCTCCTCTAACATTTCATTAATTTTTCCTGTCACAATACCTTTTTTCCCTTTTTCATCGATTACTTTCCAAGACCCCTTCTCATCAACCATCATCGACTCCTTCTTTTTTTCTCTACCACATTGAACTTTACCTTTACATATTTCCTCTCTCATCTTTCTCATTTACCCTTCCACCTCCTCGTTTCTCTCCTTTTAGATTACATTGACAACTCTTCTCAACATTTTTTCTTTTCCCTGACTTCTACTCAGGTACCCTAACTTCCCATTACTTTGCTCTGATATCCCCCACCCGCATCGAACCACCCTTTTACTTACGTACTCTCCTTACCCTCATTATTTACATTCACTTTTCCTCATTTCCCGTCACTAACTTTCCGTGAACTTCTCCCTACCCAATGCTCGGATTTTTTCCTCCACCCTCTGATCCTCCTTTTGAACTTCCTCATATATTTCTTTGCTTCCTGGTTCTTTCCTTATCGACTTTTTATAGGACAGACACTTGAGCGAACCATTGAGGTTTCGGCCCAAAGCTTGGAACTCTCTCAAACTCTCCCATTTTCTATCCCAAAAATTAAATAGATTTTATTCCCTTCTAGTCATCAAACATACCCTGTACCAGCCTTAAGGGATGGAGGAGATAACGGAAGTCAACTTTTGTATTCTAGGTGCTCGTTAGGACTAAATAATAAAGAGTCTCCCTATTGTTCAATTTTTTTCATTTTCTTTATATACTCTCTCCATGATCGGGTTTTATTTCTTTCATAAAAGTTACATGCCGTGTCAGTTTTAACATTGTTATATCTCAGAGTTCCGGTTACATGGGTATGAAAATAAAAGCTTTGGAAACTCTAGTGTATCGGCTGGCCCCCCTGATTCTCCCTTGTCTGCGATTTACTACCGAGGGAGAATAATAGTTCAAGGCAGTAAAGGGAGGCTTCAGCAGACGGGAGAGTTGTCACCCGGGGCTACGTTTCCTTTATCTTTCAAAGTTTTCACTTTTGCATCTATCACACCTTCATTCCAACACAAACCAAAGTGATTCTCTTCGTATTTCAATAAAATAGGTCCTTGTAGAACTATTCCATGTTTTCTTGTACACACCCCTCATAGGGCATTCTACTAAACCATTTCTTACATATTGTCTCAAGCTCTATTCTTACTCTTAGACACTTTCAACCTTATCCGGAACTTCTGCTTTCTCTCCCTATTTTTAATCTAAAAGAAGTATCTATTCCACAACACTTCTTCCTCATTCTCGTACCTCAGGAGAGTCATATGATAACTACTAAATCATTTCCCTTCAGCTTCCTCAGCTCTCTTATCAACTTCTTAGCCCTACCATTCCCAATCAAATCGCACTTTATTCCCTCTTCCAAACTCTTTCTTCCAAGTTTCTCTTCTACTCTTCTCTTCTCCTTTATCTATACCTTACTATTCAAAATCTACTTTTTTCCTCCATCAATACCCTCCCCTTGCTCTTAATCCATTCCTTGCCCTGATTATTTTCATTTAAAATTTATTCAATCTTCCCTTCTATAATCTCTTCTCTCTTTTGTCACTTCTACAACTAACTGATATTTGCATTATGCACCTATGATTCCTACTTATACTCCTTAATACTCTTCGCAGATGGAACTCTTGAATCATCCAATTCCCACATGCAAAACCTTCTTTTTACTTTCCTTTTCTATATTTTCTGCCATCTCCTACCTCTTATATTTAAATTAAATTCGAACAGCACTTTATTTTTCCTTTCTCCACGTTTCCAACTTCCAGCGTTACGATTAGCATGCGATTCCTGCGGAATACATGCGCCACAACGCTTATGGACAAAGGAAGAAATAAGTAGGTTTTCAAAAAATGGGGTTAGAAGGAAGATTGTTTGACAAGTATAAGAGGAAATTGAATTAATAGTTTGATCATGGTTACAGAATGCATGGAAGATGAGAATAAGGCATAAGGGAAGAGGTAAGAGAAGAAATGGGAAAGAAAATACGAAACAGGAGACAAAAGGAGTGGTTGAAATGTGTTGTAGTCAGACTTTGAAAAGGAAAGAAATGAAAAGTCATAGGAATACGAGAGCTTGCATAAAAACATATATGAATGTAAAAGAAGCGAAAGATGTACGGTAGAACAGAGATAGGTGGAGGACAATTGTTTATAAAAAAAGATGGGTGCGTGCGATGAATAATTATGGATACTGATCGACCCGTATGAATTGGTTTTTATAGTGAATAATTAGAATGGTTTTGCAAAACTCTTCACCTGAGGTGATTGCTAGATGAATTGATCAGAATCTGTTTGGAAGTTGTGTTGTATAAAAGCTCAATGGTAGTAAGATAATATTTATCTCTGGTTTCATAACTTTTTACTCAATTTATTTTTAATTAAGCAGTAAATTCTTACTCTTGCGGAAACTGCGTCTACTTGATTGTCCTGATAACCCTTTTGTTATCGAAGGGGTTGAAAATGATTCTAACAGTGCGTGGGGAAGTGCACTCTTCGCAAAGGGTGAAGTGTTGCTGATTTGCGGAGGGGAACCTGCAAATGAGTTTCTCTCGCCTGGTAAAATGAAGAATTTTTAAAAAGATTTTGCTCCATCGACTCCCAACACCAAGGGTGTCATGACTTTACTGAGAAACAAATTTTTCCGATATCATCAATAAGAAAACATTCTCAATTTTTCTTTGAATGTATTGATTACGAATGCCGATGTTTCTTCGTTCACTTATATAATTAATTAATCTATAATTGTTGAATCGTGTCAAGTTCTTGATCTGAGGATTTTCAGAGAGATGAAAAAGTATCTGCTGATGTCAATAGAATGACCGCTAGAATGCTTCAGAACAGTAATGGAAATTTGTTTCCGCGAATAAGCGGATGGATCAATATGTGTGCCGTCAACTGTGAAGTTTCAAATGATTGTAGGATAGCGAGTATTGCTACGCTTCGCAATATCAAGGATGATGGAGGTAAATGTACATATTCTAGATTTACCAGTCTTCTTATTACTTCGGGCAAAACATCAACTTACTTAATTATTGGTGAGACCATCGGAATAAGTCAAGAAGGACCTAGGATGTTCAACATCCCAGATTCAATTTCTAAAATTAGAAAGCTTAAGAATGGTAAGGCAGAAAAGATGTTGATGACGATTGCTTTAAATTGTTCTTGAGAGTTAGGAGACTTCGTCATCAACAGTTGTTCTTTTTCATCTGGATATGCAAACATTTTATCCTCAGTTCAAAGAATTCACGAAGGTAGAGCAGCTGTTGTGGACGTGACTGCCGAAATGCTCAAAATTGATCAAAGGTGATCTTGCCTGATAAAAGTTCGTCAACGCCATTACATCCCTATTTACTGGACTTAAGAATGGTAAGTTTGCCGGTGTGGATGATATCACCACCTAAATGCTCAAGAAAGGTTGCGGATATACTGTTTAAAATAGATTCATTCTGGAGTTGATATAAATTGTTCTTAGGGGTCCGAGAATCCCTTTCTCGAGAATGTTTATAACAATCGACAAGTGTTGTCAATGAAGATGTGGATATCTTTCTTGGAACATGTTTTTTTTAATTTAAAAGTTGTCTACAAACAATAAATCCTAAACTGAGGAGCTGAATAATAGTATGCAGCTGGCATGAATGATCTTATAGCTGAATAGATTGAGCCCAGAGGCGGATATTTGTTTGTGTGAATTCCTAACTGATTGTTTTTTTCAATCAGTAGGGTTTGTCATAAACGATTGTTCTTGTTTATTCAGGAATTGTGTGTATCTCTCAAAGATGTTAATGACGACTGTCAAGTGTTGTCTTTGACAGTTGATAGGGTTTCATTACCCGTTGTTTTTATTCATCCGGAAATTTGCTGCGCTATTACTTCCTCATTGAATAAACTTTGGGATGGTGAGTTACCTTGTGTAATTCGTATCAATACTCAAATGCTCAAGAGCGGTGGCGCATCTTTGTTTGTGTTGCTGGGAAAGTGAGGTTCCAAATGATTGCAGGAAGACCAGGAAGACGATGATGTTCTTGTGGTATTGTTTTCGGAAGTTTGTAAAGTTGTTTCGAAGCTTTGTTATTTAAAATCTAAATATCGTTCACTTTATTCTTCGTTCAGAAAGTAAAGGATGGTAACTCAATTTTTGAGTATGATGTTACCTCTGAAATACTTGAAAGCTGTATGAGATATTATTTTATTTGCTTCCTAACGGATATTGATGGCGGTTTCTTACTATTGTTTTCAGAATCGAAGGGGTCCTCTATTTTTCCTAAGAAAAAAAGTTTCTGCGTCATCGTATCCTTATTTAGTGAAGTGATGGTTCCAAATTATTGGAGAGATATCATGGATGTTATGGTCAATTGTTTCTTGTTATTTTCGAATGTTGATAAAAGTCTGTCATTAGGCAGAATGGTTAAGCAGCTGATGTCTATGGTTCTACTGCTTAAATGCTGAAGAGTGGTAAATGAAATAGCCAGAAATAAATAAACGATAGACAAAATCCATTAGATGATTATTTGTACAAATTCGAGCATCATAGATTGTAATAACAACACCAAGGTTGAGTGATTTATTCATTAGTTGAAAAGATCGATGTGAAATCCATTTTCATTTATTTGATCAAACTCGCTATTGGCATTTGATCAAATCTGCTGGAGGTAGATACACATATTTTATGACGCGGCAGAAATGGTTTCAAAGCTCCCACGAACGACCGAAAATGACCACTATGTTGAAAGCTCAGGTTTTGAGTTTTAATGAAATATTACAGGCTGTACAATAAAACGCTCAGTGGCTGGTGAAGAGAATAATGAAGAACCATTTTTTTAATATTTTCGGGAATATTCTTTGTCTATCACTACAGAATCTTCCGTAAGATCAACCCTTTTCCGGGTCTGGAGCTGAATGTATATCTGGAAGGACCTTTTATTATTTCTACATGGTTTTTATTTAAACTTTTCTGTATTTAGGAAAGAAATTCATTAAAATAGGCGAAACATGAGAAACTACAATAATACTCAGTATTTCCAGTAATATTTTATGATATTCTTGAACAGTTCTGTTTTTCTCAGATAAAAAATTATTACTCATAGGATCTTAAAATTTTTTACATTCGTGTCAGAATATTTACTCTCTTGCCAAACATCACTCTTTCACGACGTCTATTTTAGTGAAAAATCTAAATAAAAAAAAATTTCATCTCACAAAGAAATTCTCAAGATGAGAGTTAAGATGACGTTTGCTTTCGTATTGAGTAAGTGATTATCTATATAAAAAATATGAATTGAAATTGCCACATTGTGATATTTTCCCAACATATGCTAAGTAGGGAGTCTATAACACAAATTGAATCAATCAATTATGTATGTTATTTGTATTTAAAATTAATTTAAATTACGAGTTAAGGTAACGTTTGATGCGTTTTCTGATAAAAAATGTCCACAAATTGCGTGAAGCTTGCAATTAAATTATTTTCTTGCCAATGCGACCATATTGTTGGAAATTTGGTAGGGAAGCAATTTTCAAGCTGGAAATTATTGTCCCTCTTTTCGGGCTAAACAGTCTTTTTCATAAAGTGAAAACTCAATCTTGTTGATTAAAAATTTTCCGCTTAGTTTTTTGATCAAAACTTCCAATTCTCAGTTCAACTTGTTGGAAATTAATTTCCTCGGTCGGAAAATTAGTTTTCCTCAACTGATAATCCGAGTATTTATTTTTTCCTAATAATTTTTCTTTTGAGTAGAAATTAAACTTTTATAATAAAAAATAAATTTTGTTGTTGATAACCCATCAGTCCTGACCTAAAAGTCACTTTTTGATAAGAATTTTGGACTTTTTCACTCCGAGCTCAGCTCTTACTTAACTTTTCTCTCAACTAAATTCTCAAGATGAGAATAGAGATGACTTTAGCTTCCATATCGAGTGAGTGATTATATAATATAGATATAATGAAATTCCTATTTCATGACATTTCTTCAGAATATGTTGAATAAATAAATAATAATATCGAAATAAATCAAACAATGATATTTACCATATAAATTTCGAAATTTGTTTTCTGACAACAAATTTCAAAAAATGCGAAGGGTTCGCAATTTGATTCTTTTTTGAAAAAGCAACCATATTGTTGAAAAGTCAACCATATTTTTGGAATTTTTTTTTTGTTTTTTTCGTTTCATTCTTGGCTGAACATGAATTTTTATAATCAAAAAATTACTTTTTCAATTATCAGTTGCAAACTCATGTTCTCTAATTAAAAATTCAACTAAGTTGTTGTCGATCCATCACTTTCGGTGATAAACAAATCTCCTTTTCAGAAAAGTGATTTCCTTGTCCATCTAGTTGAATGACAAAATTCTTTGTTAGAAATACTTTTTTTCTACTTTATTCTACAGATTCAAAATTCATACATTTTGTTCGATGATTTATCCTTTCGGGTAATTGAATATTCTGGTTCGTCAGAATTTCATGTTTTCGGTTGAAAATTCAACTATTTTGTTGACAATTATTGGAAATTATTTTCGTAACTGAAAGTTTAGGTATCCTGGAGGAAAATGATGATTCTTTGTTGGGAATTCGTGTATTTGATCAAGAACTTAACAATTTTTTTATGGGTTTTTCAATTTTGGTAGAACCTTTGAATTCTCAGTTCAACTTGGTGAAGGTTTATTTCCTCGGTTGGGAAGTAAGTTTTTCCCAAGTGATAAAAGAAGCATTATATATTTTTTTTAAACTTTCCTATCGAGTGCAAATGAAACTTTCCTAATAAGGAATACATTTTTTTGTTGAAACCCCATCTGTTCTGACCTGAAAGTAACTTTTTGATAAAAATTTCGATTTTCCTACTCCATAACTCAGCTCTTCTGTTGAAATTTCACCTTCTTTGTGAAATTATTGGAAATTTATCTATATGCTTGGAAATCAAGAAAATTTGTTAAATTTAAGTTTTATTTGAAAAGTTTAGTAGAAATTCAATTATTCCGTCGGAGTTCTTTTTTTGGTCCAAAATTACACTATTATTCCAATTCTACTTTTTGATATCGAAATTTCACTGTTTTCTGGAAAATCGTCTTTCTTAGCCACAAAACCAAACTGTTCGGTTGAAAATACACAAGTATGATGAGGAATTGACCTGTTTTGTCTGAAATTGATTTATTTTCTTGAGAATTAGACTATTTCGTTGAAGTTATAACTTCTTTGTTAAAATTTTAAATTTTTTCCTAAATTCGTAGTCTTGAATTTCGATTACTTGCATTTAATTATAAATAAAAATCATGTTTCTTTAAAAAATGAACTAATTGTTCGATGTTTGAAGCACTCGAAAAATTTCTTTTGTTTAATAAAGATTCATCTTCTTAGTCTTCATCTTAGTTATTTTTTTGGTTGAAAATTCCAGCGTTACGTGAGAAAATTTGTCAACTTGGATTGAAAGCTGTCCTTTTATGGGGAAAAAAGGTTTTTCTTGGTTAAAATTGTTCTCTCTTGTTGTAAATACAATCTTATTTGAGAAATCCCGTCTTTTTTCCTGAAGAGAAAAATAAATCTTCTCTGTGAAATTTACCCATTAGTTCAAAGATTCCACTAGTTTGTTGAAAATTCATCCTTTTTTCTTGAATTTGACCATTTTTTTTTCTTCAGAAAGTAAATTTTCGGAACTCCAATTTCAATTATCATATTTTTTTGTTGAATTTATGGTTCTCAGCAGAAAATTTATAATTTGGATCCTGAAGTTTGACTATTCGACGAAAAATTCAACTACTTTGGTAAAAAGCAATTGTATGCATAAAATGATTTTTCCTTGTTGTAGATTAATAGATAAAATGATATCATTCAAACGAATGTGGTGAAAAAGATGCTTGTAGCTAAGCTGTCATTATTTTATATCTTTATTCAAGACTTGAATCCACATTTCTCAAATTTAATCAGGAATAGCAATAATAATCTTTTTCCTTTGTTTTTCAAGTCATTGGGTCTTTATTATTGCCTTCCTTCGTAACATCTGTCCCAAAGGTGAGTTATTCAAAATAAGAATATTTATTTCTGATTCCTTAGTTATTTACAGAATGTAAGATTTCTTTTTCTTTCATAATTCTGCCTATATCTACTCATTATGTTATCATTCACACCTTGATAATATATTTAAATATTAAGAGAATATTCTTTGCAGGAGAAGCCCAAAATGGCTTTCGGATGTGAAACCAGTAAATGCCCTCGGGTAAACAAGATCTTTAAACATAATTTCAATTTCAGAAAACATTCACTTTCATTCTGAATTTATATAAACAAATATTTTTGTAGGGCAATTCAATGGGGGTTACGTGTGCAACTGATAATAAGGATTATATGATATTGAGTGAATCACAAGTCGATTGCTTCGAAAAATGTGCACATCATAGTAAGTTTCGTAAAATGACATTCTCTTCTTCTCTAAATATTGATTTTTCTAATATCTCATAAGCAAAAACGGATTCCAGAATTCCCTAACTTTTCCGTGACTTTTCCAGATTTTTCCGATTCCCTTAATCTGCTCTCGGCTTACCAGTTACTCATTGACTTATTTTGGGTATATGATCTTTTTAAATATAATAAATATAATTTACTATTTCAGAAATCTATTCAGTTGGTCTTATGAAATGTAAAGAATAATAATGCTTGGAATAGATTCAACGAAGCGTAGGTGGGCTTCAATAATATTGGAACTATTGCGATATTTTGGAAGTATGTAATACGGCCATACATTTAAATTTATAATAAAAAATTTTTATCACTATAGGATGATATTTTCTGCTTCGAACATTTTCTCCCTCTTCCTTATTCAAAATGTGCCAAATCCTATTCTACTAAGATTTGAATTGCTCTAACTGTACTATGCTTAACCATCCTTATACTTATATGTGACTTTTGTTTCCTTTTCCTCCTCTTTTTTACTCATTATCAACGTTATCTCTTCACACACTGCTCCTTTCTTTTCCTCCCACTCCTTCAGCCTTTCCTTTACCATTCATTCTACCTTTTCCTAGTCCCTTATTCTCTAAAACTTCCTCAATGTTCTCTTGCCATCCTCTCTTCTCCTCTATTCCTCTTATACAACCATCTGTAATATGCAAAGATGTCTCCTCTATCTATTCACGTACTCTGCGATTTCTCTTTCCACCCTTTCCTCAATATATTGCTTCTTGTACACCCCTGTTTTCTTCTGCTCATATTCTACTCAGTATAAGAAAAATCTCTTGTATCTTCTCCTGAATTCGTTAATTCAACGGTCTCTTTTTCTGTTTCCTTCACCTCTCTGCAGTTTTCCCTTGAAAACAAAATCGAATTTCTTTTTATCATACAAAATTCGAGTGAAAATCTGAACTCCTGGAAAACAAATAAAAAACCAAGAATTCAACGACTAAATTTGGACAAACACCTTCGAATATACTTATTAATATAAAAAATGGAAGAAAAAATGGTAAAGTTAAAAGGGGAAGCAGCCTCCGAACCTCCTTCTTTCTTTTTCTTTCTAATTTTTGTCTTTTTTTTCCCCTCTCGCAAAAAAAACCCAAAACTAAAATTTTCGAAATACTTGCCCACGTTTCGTTGTTCATTCAACACCCTTATCAAGGTAAAAAATTTCGCAGTAGGTCAGAACCTAAGAGAAACCCAGACTGCTCTCTACCTGGATTCCAACTGGAGACGTATTATGCTCAATAATGAATCAATAGAAACAAATTCAATCGATCAATCATATGTTAAAAATCGGTTCCATTCTTGAGTGGAAATTAATATTCATCATTGAAAATTTAATTTTTCTATTATTGATTATACACTTATGATTCCTTATTAGGGTTTCAACTATTTAGTTGATAATCCATCATTTTTCGCAGGAAACCAATCTACCCTTCTGAAAAAAATTTGTTTATTCAGAACTTAAACGATTAAGTTTAAAGTTCAACTCTTTTTTTTTTAAACACTTTCTTTTAGGATTCATCATTTTAGTTGAAACTTGATCTCTTTGGTAAGCAATTCAAAATTTATACATTTTTCGGAAAATTGATTTTTTTCGGTTGGAAAATTATTATGCTTCGACAGAAATTCATGTTTTCAGTTTGAAATTAAATTTTTTTCATGAGATCTCGTTTTTTTGACTCGCTTACGTAGCTAGGTGATAATTTCCGATTATAGGAAATCATTTTCTGGACTTAGAATTCGAGTAGGTATTTCATTCCTAGCTGCAAACATAATTTTTTTTCGAAAACTTTACTTTTCCAATTTCTTGAGATAAAATTTTTTTTTTCTCAGGAGATTTGGTTCTTTGATTTGAAAACTGAACTCCTTTTCCAAATTCATCCCTTTTGGTGGATGATAAATGTTGATTGTTCACAATTTCTCAATCCGATTGAGAACTAAACGACTTTTTTAGAAGTCGTTTCTTTGGTAGAAAATTAATCCTCTCAACCGATAACCTAAGTAATATATTATTATTTGAAATTCTGTTTCTCGAATGCAAATTCAATTTAATTGGAAGCTCAACTCTTTAGTTGAGATTCCATCCTTTTTGGTAGAAAATGATTTCTCTTTGTTGGGAATTCAAATAATCGTTTTGAAATTAAGCAAATTTGTTAATTTTTCATATTTATTTAGAAGTACGTTTTTTGAATTGAAAAGTTATTCTTTCAAATGGAAACAAATTTATTTCGCTTTTGATTGAAAATTCTGCTTATTGATTCAAAAATTCTGAAATTTTTGTAAAAACTCAATTATTTTGTCAGAGTCATGTTGTTGGTCAAAATCACACTATCTTCATAATTCATCCTTTCGGATTGGATATTTCTTTCCTATTGTAAAAAATCTATTTTTTTTTTGGTCGAAAGCCGATTTTTTTTTCAATTCATTTTTCTGGATCCAGACTTTCACTGTTCTCTAAAAATACGTCTTTTTGGCTACAGAATTGAACTCACCGGTTGAAAATGCAACATCAGATAGAGAACCGAATTATTTTGTTTGAAATTGATTGAATTTGTCCATATAACATTCAGATGCGTTAAATATTCGCTCAAATAAAAATTTGACCCTTAAATTTTTGGTGGAGAATTGATATATTTTGTTAGAATTTCATCCATCCGGTTGAAAATTCAACTATTTTTTTTTAATTCATTTTTTCGCTAAGTTGACACTCTTGTCTTCGGAAGAGAGTTGAGTTGTTGGGAATTAATTTAATATTTTGAACTTAACTTTTTTCAATGAAAATTGAACTTTTCATCAAAGTCGTCCTTCTTGATTATAGTACGTTTCGTATAGAAAAAAAATCATCTTTCCTATTTAGATTACACATGTTTTGAAAATCGATTACTCTGAGCTGGAAAATCAACCAATAGGTTGAAAATGAAACTGTTAAGTAGAAAATTTTATTATTTTTTAATTAGCTATTTAGTCAGAAATTCGAGTGTTTGGTTCAAAATTCGTCCTTCTGGATTGGAAGCTTATCTTTTATGGAAGGAAAATTATCTTTGTTGATTGAAAAAAACTTTTTTTTGGAAGTTTAATTGGTTGGAAATCTTTCTTCCATTTATTTGGAAAATAGTCGGTATATAAATGATCTATTTGTTCGAAGATAACACTACTTTGATGAAAACTCGTCTTTTTTGTGGGATTCGAATGATTCAGATTTTTTTCCAGCAGAAAGTAAATTATCAAAACTTGAAATTGAATTATCTATTTTTTGATAAAAATAAATGATTTTTAGTGGAAAATTATTCAATTCGGGTGTGAATTCATTTTATTTGGTCAGACAATCAACTGTTACGATAATTGTCCACTCTTTTAGAACGAAAATTACTGTTTTGTAGTGGAAAATAAACTTCCTTGTTCAACATTAAGCTTTCTAGGTCATTTCTTTTGTTTATTAAAGTATTGTCAAAAAATATAATATTCTCGATTAGGAAATCCGAGAATTGTGAGAGAGCTAGTGTAGATGGTATTTGAGCTAAAATACTTAAGAGTGGTGACAGACAATAGTTTATGTGTATCTCTCGAAGATGTTAATGATAGTTGCTTAGTATTGATTCATGCAGCTGATGTGGTTCAATCAACCGTTGTTTTTACCTATCTAAGAGTTGCCCGCGCTATTATATGGGTAATTCTATATTCGCAAACAAAAATTAATGAATGAAGGATAAAAATATATATCAGAACGGGAGAAAACAAATCTCAAAAGGATTTTCCAATCCATTCTACTTTGATATTTTAGGGACACTTTTTGTGATGTTTTTCATCGACGTTACCTCCATCGACGCTACCTCCATAGACATGACCTACATCGACGTAACCTCCATCAGCGTAACCTCCATCGACGAAACCTCCATCGACGAAACCTCCATCGAAGGAACCCCCATCGATGTAACCTTCAGTGACGTAACCCCCATAGACGTAACCTCCATAAAGACGTAACCTTACTGTCAGCTTGTCCGAGCAGCCCGACCAACTGTACCTCTCCGAAAGAATTTCGCAGGAATATAATGGTTTTTCGATAATTTTTTTTTAAATCATAGAAGCACTGCGATAAACAAAGAATACGATTTTCATAATTAAAACTGAAAAATATTCTTTTCATCAGGGAACTCTTTGACTTTTTACAATCCTGAATTTTGTTTGACAGATTAGCAGTGGTTAGGTTGATATGATCCATCTTAATTTATCTTCAAGGTGCATTAACGGTTGTTGTTTATTTTCACACATCCAGTGAAATTATAAATGTTCATGATTATACATGTTTTATTTATATGAATTTGATTGAATGTGTGAAATTAGAATTTTTTTAACGTGCAAATTATGCTTCGTGGAAACTGTGTTTCGTGAAAATTGTGAACACGGAAATGGTCCTTTTTTATCAATTTAACTGAATTCGAACATATACATTAATAAATTTTTCATCGAAATGGTGTTTATTTATAAATTAAAACTTTCTTTACTTCGTATAATTATTATTTTAGTAGGAAAATGAACAGCCAAGCGTCCATATAGGTAAAAGTAAAAAATCGAATGCAGTGTCAGAATTTTCAAGAAAAGAAGAAAATGGATAAATTAAATATAGATAATCAGGTAGAAGGCATATAAAAGACCGAAAAGAAGCTGTCGTAAAAAGAAGCTTGTAAAGCTTGATCTCTGAAAACCTTTATTATCTCTATATAATCATACGTAAATTTATATTATTTCTTATATAAAACTATGAACTTTTATGTTAAATTCTTATTATTAGGGAAATTTATTTTTATGCGAAATTAGGAACAATTGGTTGTTACGACTGCAAAAAATGTATAATATCCAGAAAATACTATCATTTGCTACTACAAAACTGTTGTAATGTTAATAAAATAAATTATGATATTAACAAAGAAAAAAAAATTCATTTCTACGTAAAATCATCCATTTCCGGACTATACTCAAAGAGTATTTATTAAAAAAAAATTGATGATAAGATAGAGTGTGGCGTCAAAAAGCTACATTAGCCTTTAAAATAAATTTGTAGCGTGCATACTTTCAGAAGTTCTTTTTTTTTTGAGGTAATGAATCTAACTAGAAGGGCCTTTATTCTTTCCACATGCTTTTTGTTTACACTTTTTTTTTTATTCAGAACGTTATGGCCATAAGTGGGATTTGAGAAATCTCAATACTTTTTTCAACTACAAACTAAGGTATTCCACTTTGGATTGGAAATTCTCGCTTCTTATTTTAAAATTCTGAAATTCTGGTGAAAATTGAATTATTTGGTTCGAGTCACTGTTTTGGACAAAATAACACTTTTTTCATCATTCATTCTTTTGGATTGAATTTTTATTTCCTAGTGTAAAAAATCCGTGTTTTCTGCTTGAAATCGAATCTCGCTGCAAAAATCAACTTTTTGGATAAAAAATTTTACTGTTCTCTAAAAAAAATGTCTTTTTGGATATTAAATTGAACTCTCCGGTTAAGAATGCAACAGTGTGAGGAAATATTGAATTATTTTGTAAGAAATTTATTTGATTTGTTAAGAACAACACTACTTCCAAGAAACTCAATTTTTCCATTGCAAGACAAATTTTTTCTCGTTTGAAGCAATCATTTATGAGGGAAATGTTGTTTTTTTGTTTCAAATTACAATTAATTAGTTAAAAACGGAACAGTTTATTTGAAAATTCAACTACTTTGATCAAGTAATTTTCTTTTCTTCTTTCTTTTTCTGGAATGCAACAGGAATGCAGTTAGTAAATTTTTGGTAAAAATTTTACATTTTTTATTCAAAAATTTTTTTCTTGTTGCGAATGCTTCTGCTAAGTGAGAAATTCTTGTAGTAATAATCAAATTCACCTCCAATTGATTTTAGATAAAAATGTTGCTTTGTGTTAAAATAACCTTCTTGGTTTGAAGTTGGCGCACTTGAACACAAATTCATGTAGTTTAACGAAGATCCATATATTTTGGACATTTGTCCATATGAAAATTTAAGCAATCCGTTTTTGTTTTTTTCAATGATATTTCATGACATTCGTAAGCAGTTTTTGTTTTTCTCAGATAAGAAATTATTACGCATAGCGGGATCTTGAGATTTCTTGCATTCGTTTCAGAATATTTAGTTTCTTGACAAACATTGTTATTTCACTACTTCTATTTCAGTCAAAAATCTTAGTTAAAAAGATATTATCTCACAAAAAATTCTCAAGATGAGAGTTAGGGTGACTTTTGCTATCATATTGAGTGAGTAATAATATAATATAGATATATTAAAGTTGCTATTTTATGACATTTCTATAACATATTCTCAATAAGTGGGATTAATAATATCAAAATGAATCAATCAATGATTATATAAATTTTGCAAATTTTGTTCTGACAACAAATTTCAACAAATGCGAAGGGTTCGCAATTCATTTCTTTCGTTGAGAAGGCAACCATACTGTTGGAAAGCCAACCATATGGTTGGAAATTTTTTATGTTCTTTCGTTTCATTGTTGGCTGAAAATGGATTTTCATCATCGAAAATTTAATTCTTCAATTATTGGTTGAAAACTCATGTTCTTCAATTAAAAATTCAACTAAGTTATTGACAATCCACCATTTTCCGCGATAAACAAACCTTCATTTCTGAAAAGTCATCTCCTTCCCAATTTTGTTGGAAATACATTTTTTCATTGATTGTTAATTTAGGATGAGACATCATCTCTTTGGTTCAAAATGTAACTATGCTTTTAGAATTATATTTTTTCTGATCTACAATCAATTTCTTTTCCTGGAATAGTTACTAGTATATACTTATAAAAATGTAAATTTTTCATTAAAAATGTTTTTTTCAAGTTCTATTTATTCTACAGATTCAAAATTTATTAATTTTGTTCGATGATCCATCCTTTTGGGTAATTAATTATTCTGGTTCGCCAGAATTTCATGTTTTTTGTCAAAAGTTCAACTATTTTGTCGACAATTATTGGAAATTTTTTTCGTAACTGAAAATTCAAGTACTCTTGAGGAAAATGATTCTTTTTTGTTGGAAATTTCTGTATTTGTTCGAGAACTCAAATATTGTTCTGAAAATGGATTTTTTTTTATAGAAAAGCAATTTTCAAACTTGGATTGAATTATCTTTGTTTTGGCTGGATGTTTTGTTTCATTGAAGTGAAAACTCAAGTTTATTGATTAAAAAAGTTTTGTTTAACTTTTTGGTTGAACCTTTCAATCTGAGATTAAACTTGTTGAAAGTTTATTTTCTCGGTTGAAAAGCTTTTTTTTCTCAAGTGATAATCCGAGCATTCTATATATTGTTAAAAACTTTTTCATCGATTGGAAATTTAATAATAAATTAAATTAAATTCGCTGATTTAAAGTTTTGGTTGGGAAATTTGGGTTTTCGTATAAAATTTCGGAAATTTGGGTGGAAATTCAATTATTTTTTCGGAGTCATGTTTTTGATCGAAATAGAATCCTAATTTTTATTCTATTTTTCGAATTTGAAATTTGACTGTTTTCTTAAAATATCGTCTTTTTTAGTCATATAACTAAAGATCCAACTTTTTTCCTAAATTCGTAGTCTTGGATTGACATAACTTGCATTTGATTTTAGATAAAAATTATGTTTTTTCAGAAAATCAACTACTTCTTTGACACTTGAAGCACGTTGAAAAATTTATTTTGTCTCGTAAAGATTCATCGTTTGAGTTGAAATTTAAGTGTTTGTTAGAAATTTGTATACATGAAAATCTCAGAATTTCAATTTTGGTTTAAAAATGATATGTCAAATTAGAATTTCATCTCCATAGTTGTAATCGAAAATTTTTTTGGAAATCTATTACTTTGAATCATACACAACTCATTTATTGGTTATTTTTCTGGTAGGAAATTTGAGTGCTATGTCATGAAATTTGTCCATTTGGATCGAAAGCTTGTCTTTAATGATAAAAACTATTTTTATCCTTGTAAATAATTTATGAAAATTATATTATTAAAACGAATGCGGTGAAAAAGCTGCTCCTAGCTTAGCTATCAATATTTTATATCTTTTTTCAAGACTTGAAGTCACATATCTCAAATTTATTCAGGGATAGCAATAAATATATATATATTTTTTATTTTTCAAGTCATTGGATCGTTATTCTTGCCTTCCATTGTAACAACTGTTCCAAAGGTTAGTTAATGAAAATAGGAACAATCATTTCTGATTCCCTAATTATTTACAGAACATAAGATTTATTTTTCCTTCATAATTCTGTTATATCTATTCATTATGTTATCATTTATATCTTCATTATACATTTGAATATTGAGATATTATTCTTTGCAGAAAAGACCAAAATATGCTTTCGGGTGTAAAGTTAGTGATTGTCCTCTGGTAAACAAAACTTTCTCACATGTTTTCAATTTTAGAAAACATTCACTTTTATTCAGAATTTTATTCCACCATTATCTTTTATAGGGCGATTCATTGACGGTTACGTGTGCAACTGATCATAAGGATTATATGATGTTAAGTGAAAATCAAGTCGACTGCTTCAAAGAATGTGGACATCATAGTAAATTTTGTGAAATGCCATTTTCTTCTTCTCTAAATGTTTATTTTTCTAATATCTCATAAGAAAAACGGATTCCAGAATTCCCTGCTTTTCCAGATTTTTCCGATTCCCGAAAGCTGCTCCGGGTTTACCAGTTACTTATTTCCTTGTTTGAGGTGGATTATCTTTATAAATATAATAAATATAATTTACTATTTCAGGAATCGTTTCAGTTGGTCTTTTACTGTGTCCACATTAATCATGTTCGGAATGGGTTCCACGAAGCCTTGGTGGGCTTCAATAATATTGGAACTATTGCGATATTTTGTAAGTCTATTATACGGCCATACATTTGAAGTTATAATAAAAAAATTTTAATCACTATCGAATGTTATTATCTGCTGCAAACATTTCCCCTTCTCCCTTAATCACGATATGCCGCATCCTATTCTACTAAGATTCGAAATACTCTTACTGCACAATTCTTAGCCATCCTTATACTTATATGTGAATTCCGTTTCCTTTTTCTCCTCTTTTTGTCTCGTTATCCAAATAATCTCTCCATACACTTCTCCATTCCTCTTCTTCCACTCCTTCTCTCCCTTTCATTCTTTCCCTAGTACCTCACTCCCCAAAACTTCCTCAATATTCTCTTGCCATCCTCCCTTCTCCTCTATTCTTCTTATACAACCATCTTTCTTAAGCTGTGGCGTCTCCTTCATCTATTCGCAAACTCTGACATTCCTCTCTCCATCGTTTCCCCAATACATTCTTTCTCTAACTTTATTTTATGGTCTCTATCTAGAAATGCCTCTCCATCTCATTCTTTTTATCCTGTTTTTAAATATTCCGGTTGTACCCTTCTCATCACTTTATACCATTCATTGTTCCTTGATTCCCCTATTCTCCTTTATATTTCCGCAACTTGCATTTCCTTTACTCATCTTCTTCAAACTTATCTCCTCCGTTTCCTCCTGCTCATATTTTACCCAATATAAGATAGGTCCCTTCTGTTTTCTCCTGGACTCGTTTACTCAACGGAACATTTCTCTTCCCTTCGGTTCTTCACAGCTTTTTCTTGCCTACTTCACTCTCTTTCCTTCTCTTAGCTTCTCTTCCAATTTTCACGCTCTCTCCCCTGCCTCCGTCTTAATCGATCTTTCTGAGTCTCTTCTCTCACCATATTTGCTGGTCATTTCCATTTTACTTCTAATAGCCAAGGCGTATATCTTTCTTGCAACTTTGTTATCTCTTTTATCACCCTACATCTTCATATCTCTGCTCATAGCTCCATACAGATTAGGTCAGCGTATCGAACAGCCTCACGTACTTCTTCCTATATTATGCAAGCCTTCTCTTTCTTCTCCCTGTACCTGTTTTATTACCCCTGCTTCTTTTTCAATCCTTTCCCCAATATCCACTGTGATCATTAAAGAAAGTATTATAGAAAGTATTATAGAAAGCAGAGCCGGCGTAAGCTAACGCGAGGCCCTGTGCAGCGTACTTCCGTGCGGCCTTTGGGGTCTGTTTCGATATATATGAATTGAAATCAGGAAATAGGATTTGAGAGGAAAAGCCGTAAGGCCCACATTTATCATGGGCGAGAAGGTAAATGTGGGCCTTACGGCTTTCCCTCTCGAAACCTATTTCCCGATTCCAAGTCAAATATTACTTGTAGAAGAAAAATCTAGGAAAGATATATCAACAAAATTTCTATTGCGATATTGCACATAATAGATAACTAATTCTATAACTAATCAAATTGCCGTAGGTTTAATTTAATCTTCGATTTAATCGGTGAACTTGTTGGGAACCAAATAATCTATTGCAGACAATACAAATCGTTACATTACATAACCATCAGTAAAAAATTTTTTGATCAAAATATCAGTGATGAGAGTTCTTTTTGACAGTGTACAACTCGTGCTGGAAAATTGACTCTGCATGCTTTCTTTTTTTGGCAAAAGTGTCAATGACAGAATCGAAACATGTTACTTCGCCTTAAGAAGTTCTTGACAAACTTTAATTCCGAAAAAAATCTTTCAGCGGTCGTGGCAGTTTTTGGAAAAGTCAATAAAGTCCTATATTCTATGATAGTATTCGGGAAATCACTATTATCGTAAGAACGGAGAAGTTGAAGAACCTGAAGAGCACTTTGTATCTCGTTCGTAATAAAATGCCTGAAAATTTTAAACTCCGAAAAAAGCATAGCGCCATCCGGGTCCCCGAGGTATCCATGGCGAAGCGCTATCTCTAAATCTTCACAGTTCTGCATTGAATCTTCATCGGATGGTTCTATCAACTTTTTTTATTCATACTGAAAAAGTATATTCAGATATAGTTTCGACAATACCTTTGAGTTGAAATCGTACTGGTTTACCACTGTTGATCCGACCCTCCCACCTTGTGTCAGACCAAATCTTTACAATTATCTGAACATGTTAATGCAAAATGGCTCTTATATGCAGTGATCCGAATTAGCGGTATGTACTATTTAAAATACTAAAAACATGATCTGCTTGGTGATTTGCAGATTGCATGTCACCTAACATTAAATTTAAGCTGTGACATAAACAAGAAGTGTGAAATGATCCCGATTTTCTTCCAGAATTCGTGTTTGGAAACCAGGTATTTTTCCCTTCTGTGACGGGGAAACAGATATGAAGTATAAATATCTGTATATTTGTGATTAGAACTGTTTTATTATATTATTGTAAGTATGGCCGTAGAACAGGCTTACAACTGTAAAGGTTCGAGTAATAATGCCCGCTTAAGCATCGATGAGCCGATTCCAACCGTCATTGACTATTGAGTGAGGGTTGTGAGGTGCGAGCGATGCACATTCCACATTAAGACGAATTGTATGGGGTTCACATAGTAACAGCGTTACACTTCATACTAGAGCCATTTTCATAACCTTGGTCACGACAATCTACAATATCAATACCAAATTTTGCTAATACGCTTGTAGCAATATCCGTCTAATTTTCCCCGGTTGAAAAAAAAGTATTCTAAAAATATTCTAAAATATTCTAAAATATCCGGTATTCGAAAAAGCCTTCTTCAATCGGAACATCCTCATTTTCCATGTCGGCGTATCAAAGTGAAATTGATAATTGTTCTTGACGACTCGAATCAGGAGAGCCGTCATGAATCAAAGCAAAACATTTGGAAGAAGGAAATTTAGAACAGATGTGATTGCGAACATTGGAAGCTAATAAGTCTACCAAATTGTTCTGCTTATCTTTCCCCAAATAATGATCGACAAGCCGTAATGTATCATTCAGTTCGTTGGATAACCATCAATTGAATTATTTTTTACAGCTCATTATATTCAGTGACATATCTACAAGCACTATTCCAAAGTAAATGAAAATAAAATAACATTTATAGGAATATGGAGTGATTATTAGGAATTAAACTTGACAACTTGCAAAATATTGCTCTTGATATTGAGTCATTGGACACTTGTCTCATGTCGAAGTTATACATATTTTTCTTTTAAATTCTGTAAATCCACTAAACCTGTATCGATACTGAGAAATTATAACATTGTATTGTATTTTTTTCCCGAAAATATGCCAGTACTTTTAGAACAGAAGTAAAAAAACAGCATAGTTAGAAAGATTTTGAAGTAAAAAGTAGTTACGATTCCTAATGTAAAAATAACTTCAAATTTGGAGAGAAAAACTTTTAAAGATGAAAGGATTGAAAACAAGTCATCTCATATTTGAACTACACGTCTCTTCATCGTACTCATAAATATAAATTGTTGAATCATGACATACCTATTCAACGCTAAGAATACTTTACCCGAAATTTTTGAAACACATCAAACATTTGAAAAAAATGCATGTTCAACAATAATCAAGAAATAGATAGACAAAAAAAGATGTAAGACAGTTGTTTTATTGCGAGCGTCCCAAGAAATGATTGAAAAAAATACGCTAAATGACGTTTTGAGATAACCTCTCACCAGTACTTCTGTAATGAGTATATTAGGTATATAGAAGAGTCATCTGCAAAACAATCTTCTTTTCCTTAAAAAGAGTGAGGTGTATGATGTAAACGGAGATACTGCTGAGCTGCTTGACAACAGTGGCAGATCTTTGCTTGTGTGAACCAGAAAAATGAATTAAAAACGTGCTGAGAACAGTTAAGTTCAAATGAATGTAGAAGAGCGATCGGCGTTACACTTTGCAATATTTTGGACAGGCTCACGTGTTGGACACCTCTGAGTTAGGATGATAAAGCTGCCTGTACTTATGCAGGAAAATCATCTCACTAAGTACTTCAGACAAAATATTTTCCAAATTAAATATTGGTTAGATCATGGAAGTATCAAAATGGAGGACCTGGAATATTTATTATCCGCTTTCTCATTCGCACAATTAGAAAACTAAGGAATGGCAAGGCTTCTGGAATGGACGTTCCCATCGCTGAAATTCTTTGGAACGGTAGTGGATATTTGCTTGTGTTGTCAAAAATTCATGAATATTTAAGCTGAGGGAGTAAAGTTCCAAGTGATTAAAGAAAGGCGATTACCGTTTCATAGTAGAAGTAGGAGGCGTCTCTATTGACGATTGTTCAATTTGAATCGTGTTTAAAATTATTGATCGACCATTTTTGAGGATTTTTATCTGCTTTTCCCAGTCTCATTTTTCTTCTCTCTTTCTTTGACAGGGTGTGTAGAATTGTTTTTTTCTCCAGTGTTTCTTTATGTGGTCGTTTGGTATCAGGGTTCTTTCAACGTTTCGTGTTTTCTTTTGTGAGTTATCTTCATCTATATATGCAAGTGGCAAGGCGATCTGTAGAGAAGGAAGGAGGAAAGACTGTGGAAATAGAGTCAGACCAAGAAGCTGGGACAACTCAAGCTTCTATCCGAAGGAAGAAGCAAAGGGGATTTAACCCCCCCCCCCCCTATCTGTGGCGAGGGATGGGCTTGAGTCAAGGCAGTCCTAAGTAAACCATCCAAAGATTCGAGTTACACCCAGGTGATCCGTAACACAAGAAGATGGTGGAATCGGATACCCCCGGTGTTAAAATCTTGGATGTTGGGAAAACTAGGGATGGCGATGTCCTCATTGAAGTTGGTAATGGAGTAGAGGAAAAGCTGAGCTGTCCTCTGCTATCAAGAAGGCTTTTGAAAACGAGGGAAGAGTCCAGGAACTCATCCTTCGCGTCAAGGTCGAGTTGTTCGACCTGGACAGCTCGACGAAAAAGGTTCTCCAATAAAACATAACGGCCATCATTGAGCTGAACGGGGAGCTAGCTGTTAGGCTGAAACTCTCAGAACATCTCAAAGTTAGGTGAGTGTCCTGTCGTGTAGAGAAAATGGTGAAGGTGACCTAATACTACCACTGTCATGAATACGGCCATGTGGCAGCGGCCTGCACTGGTTTAGATATGAATATTCACGGTTGTAGGTGCAGCAAGGAGGGTCACAGGTCCGCGGAGTGCGCACGTACACCGCACTGTTACCTTTTGCGCTGCAAAGAAAGAAGGTTCCTGGACCAAATATTTCCCAGAAACCGCAAGGTGTGGGGTGTTCCGGGACCTGAGTAAAAACCTCGAAATACTGCTCAGCGAACCCCTGACAAGATGTCGAAGGCCAAAGAGCCCGTTGTGCCACATTGCCGCGCAAGCATCCAAAATAGCAGCAAGACGCTGAGGTGTTAAGTACCGTGCCGAATGCTGCATAGCACCAGGGTTCGGTGCCACAAACGGTGTCTCTAGGACACCACGTCACCTTCAGGGAATTCAGGCTCTTGTAGGTGCGGCAGGAGGGTCACCGGTCCGCGGGATGCGCACGTAGTCCGCACTGTTTTCTCTGCACAGCGAAGAATGAAGGTTCCTTGACCAACTACTTCCCAGGAAACGCAAGGTGTGAGGCGTTCTGAGAGTCGGCACCTTGGTAGAAACCTCAAGTACTGATCCGTGAACCCCTGACAAGATGTCGAAGGCCAACGAACCCGTTGTGTGACAATGCCGCGCTACTAAGGACGATGCGTACATTTGGGTAGGGTTAAAACGGAAGTTCACGGAAGGCAAGCATCCGAAATAGCAGCAAGACGCTGAGGCGTTAACTACCGTGCCGAAGGCTGCATGGCACCAGGGTCTGGTGCTGCAAACGGTGTCTCTAGGATACAACGTCACCTCATAGAGTATACGCTCTCTGAGTGGACGGTACCTCCACATGCAGGGCTCTGTCGGATTGGACCTTATACTTCCCTACCTACTCGTGGGATCAATATGAGGAAAGGATTTTCAGCGAATAAGGAAAGTTCCTGGACCAACTATATACCAGAAACCGCAAGGTGTGAGGTGGACAGGTGTACTTCGAGGTTTCGCCTAAGAAAAAGCCTCGAGATACTGCTCAGTGAACCCCTGACAAGATGCCGATGGCCAAAGAGCCCTTTGTGCGACATTGCTGCGCTACTAAGGACGATGCGTACATCTAGGAAGGTTAAAATGGAAGTTTACGGAAGGTAAGCAGCCAAAATAGCAGCAAGACGCTGAGGCACGGCGTAGTCGCCTTATCCTCAGGATCCTGAAGTAATGCGATAAGCGATTCCCGTTTGTTATGAGTAAAATTTCTGTATAATTCATGTCCTAATGTGCTATCAGATCTTTTGTAATCCAGTACATATATGAAGGGCAATTTTTTGTTCTGTTTAATTTCTATGTGGGACTAAATATTAGAATGGAGTCCGTTTATGAATTCAGAAAACTTGTGTAGTTCATCTAGTTCATGTCTCAAGTTTGGGAAAGTGTCGTTCCCTTAACGGCACCAGAATTTCTGTTTATGCTTGGATTGATTAAAGATTTTAGTTCCCATATGTTCTATAAAGGTGTTAGGAATTACAGGTGAAATGCGAGATCTCATTTCTCCTGCTGAGGTTTGTTTGTAGAACTGGTTATTTTAAGAGATATAAGTATTGTTCAGGCAATGTTCTATCAAAGGTATGAGATCTGTTTGAAAGTTTGCGAAGGATTCGATAATATCGATCGTATCCGAGATTTGTTCTTTTGTAAAGAGAGATACTACGTAAAAACTCACATGGATGTCTCGTGGTTGAATGGGAACCTGTTGTATTTTCTTCAGAGTCAAAAAAATTTTTTACGTGAGTTATTGAGTTTCCCGTCAAAGGATTCAGTTCTTTGGTTAGGAGGCTTGATTGCTTCTTAGTTGTTGAGTTTATTGTGCTGACGATAGGTCTGAGTGCAATGTCGTTTTATTTTTGGGATTCTGTCAGTTTTCGGAGTCATAGGATTAGTGTGCTATTAAGATATGGTACGGTCGTTAGATTGAGGGTCCATTAGAGGGTTTGTGTTTTGCTAACTATTGTCGTAGCCGGGTCTTTTTTCATTTATTTGTTCGTTTCTTCAGTGAAAAAGTCCCCAATTATGTTGTCTTAATCTTCTTTTTTCATTATTACTGTCAAGTTACCTTTGTATGCAGGTGATAATATAACGTCATTTTTATAATTGAGCTCTTTGATTGTTGTTTCTTCCTTCTCAGTCATGCTTGAGAGGGGAAGTTGAGCTTGTCGTAAGATGCTGGCTATTTTCCGTCGAATGTTTGTTACTGTGTTAAATATTGGTTTGTGCTCTACAGGAAGTAATTTTTCAAATTTGGTTTTTTGTTCCTAGATAGATTGATCTTTAATCCGTTGAGATAAGTCACATGATATTCGGTCTGATGTGGATCGAATTTCAGGTCTGAGGATGTTACATAGGGGAAGGTAAAGGGAAAATAATTTTTTGGGAGAAGCGTTTAAGAGACACTTGGTATGTTAAATTCTTTCTTCCAGAAGAAGCAAACTAGTTTTATTTAAAACTTATTTGGATCTGACTGTTCCCAGTTAATTCTTCATTTATAAGAACTTTAGGACGATGTCGTTGTCCTTGCATCGTTCCAAGAAGGCTAGAGATGTTAGAAGCTCACATTGAGATGTCCTTAGCTGTTTCCAGAAGTTTGTAGGTTTCCATAAACAGTTGTTCTTGCTCAATTGATAACTATCACTAATGAAAATTCGACACATTCGTCATTACGGATTGTTCTTGTTTATTGAACAGTTGGCTACGGACGAAAAATCCATACCTTGGGAACTTAAGGAAGATATTAAACTGGCGTGGAGAGTATTTTAGATAAAATACTTAACAGTGGTGGTGGATATTTTTTTGTGTGTTTCTTCTCAATGAATACTGGGAAAGTGGAGTTCCAAATGATTGGGCAAGGTCAGTTACTGTTTCTCTGTGCAAGGAAGGCAGGTTGCTATTTAAATTCAGCTTACATAGAATATCGGATGGTTGCTTGCTGTTGTTTTCGGAAGTTTTCAAAGTTGTATCAGAGCTTTGTTTTTTTATCTGAAAATTGTCCACTTCATTCTTCATTAAGAAACGGAGAATGGTAACTGAGCTGTTGAGGATGATGTAACCTCTCGAATGCTCATAATCAGTATTAGATACTTCTCTGCGTAAGTTCCTAAAGGATGTTTTGAACTGAGTCAATAAAAGATATCGAGTATCTTCTGTTACCAAATAAATTATTCTTTTAAAAAAAAATACATGTTTGAATTTATAGCTTATAACTTTTTCTCAACATATGCTCAATGGGGTAGCAACAATAATAAATACCGCAAAAGCGGAAAAACAAAACTATCTCAGGTGAAAAGTCGATTTTTGCTGTTCGAATAAATAAAATACTCCGGAATCTGAATCCATTTATTTTGTGAAAAAAATTCCAGTGTTTTGTTCAGTTTTTAGAAAATGCAATCATATTGTTGATAAATCCATTTTTTTCTGGTTAAAGATTCATCTCTCCGAACATAAATTCAACTGTCGTATGAAAAATTCGTTTATAATTAAAAATTTAACCATCCTCTCGATAGAGTGGTCAGTTGGTCGTGGTTGCTAAGGCATGAGCTTTGGACCCACGGTACTGTCTGGTTGTAGGTTCGATTCCCACCTCGCACTCTGGAAGAGCTGCGACGGGCCACGGAGAGACGTGAGCCCGGTACCTCTAGAGTTCTTTAAGTTCTCCAAGTATTAAGTAGCTGTTGCTCTTGGTGGTTCGGAACCTACCGTAAACTGTAGGTCCCCCTCACCCCTGAGTTAGTGGTGAGGTGTGCAAAGGAATAGAGAGAAGGTTATGCCGAGACTCTCAAACCCGTAACAGGGAGAGAGTATGAACAAATATTCCAACTATCCTCTCGATAATTGAAGATTTCGTGTCGGAAACGAATCTTTTTTGTTGAAAAATCATCTTTCTGGTTTAAAATAAATCTCTTCGAAGATTTATTACTTTAGTTGAAACTCCATCTCTTTGATTGTAAATGAAACTTTTATGTAAAAGATCTTTTTTTTTTGTTTAACTCTCAATTTTTCTACTGAAATCGTACCTAGTCTTATTTCAGTTAAGAATTATTACTTTTTTTTTTAATTTTCGAATTTCATTTTCAATTAATTATACTCATTTAAATATTCTTATGTTCTGTTAAATATTTATCTGTAAATTATTTCGAATGAAAACCTTTTTTTGTTTATGTATTACCTATCTATAACTATCCATAAATTTAGTTGAGAATTGAACTATTTGGTGAAAATTTTTTTCATAAAAAATCCAACTATACAAATTTTCGTTTGAGGTATTTGAACTATTTCATGAAATTTTTTTCAGTTGGATGGGTTGAAATTTATTTCTATTAGTTAGAAGGTCATATTTTCTGGTCGGAATTAAATTTTTTCTCCATTTGTCCTTGTGAATTGGGAATCCATTTTCCGAGAAATTCTCCTTTCTCGGTTGAAATTGAATTTTCTATTGGAAATGCTACTGCTTGGGTGCAAAATTCCACTTGATTCTGAAACATTCGTCTTTTTACTGATAAATTGAATTATTATGTTCAGTTTAATTTATTTATTCAGGTATAAATTTGATGTAACTTCTTGTGCAAAAATTCAACTTATCGGTTGAAAATAGAACAGTTTATTTGAGAATTCATTTATTTTGTTTAAGTCTTTATTTGTTGTCAAAAATGGAAGTGGGTTATTAAAATTCATATCTTTTTCTTTTAATTTTTTAAACTAAAATACAACAATTCCATTTTTTGCAGATAACTTTTTCTCAAAATGAAAATTTAACTCCTTCAGAGAAAGATCTCTTGAGTTGGAGATTGCACTATGTTGTTGAAAATTAATTTTTTTTTTAGTGAACTGTTTATTCCAGAAAATAATTAATTTCATTATCAAATGAGAGTTATGTTTGTCCGGAAAAAATCAATGATATGGTTATAAATTCATAATCTTGCCTAAAAATCCATCTCACTTGGTAGAGATTATAACTCTTCCGTTGAAATTTCAAATATTATCTCCTCAGTCAATTATTCCAGTAGAAAATTCGCCTTTTGTAATAAAAATCTTATTATTTGTACTAAAATTATTTCAGCTAGAAAAAATAATTAGTTTATTGTTAAGTCATTGGATCTACAGTTTCGCTAGCCTCTGGAGAAAATGATCCGATGTTGAGTTATTTAGAAAAATAATTCTTATTTTTATTTTTTTTTATTGGAATATTTGCTTATACTCTCTCCCTGTTACGGGCTTGAGAGTCTTGGCATAACCTTTTCTCTGTTCCTTTGCACATTTTATCCCTAACTCAAGGTTGAGGGGGGCCTACAGTTTAAGGTGGGTTCCGAACCACCAAGAGCAATAATCATCCTCAATCATAGGGATAAATAAAATTTCCTGTAGCTATAGATCTGTTTACACTAGGATTGTTTTTTCAAATTTCCGTTTATTATAAACCATCTAATTTCCTCCAAGCACTTCAGCAATTTCTTCCCTTACTCATTCAGTATCTTTTTCTTGGATTTCCTTTCTTGCTCTGCTCCCCATTCTGTTCCTCCTCCATCTCCTGCCCTTACATTATAATCGCCTCTCATTAAAAGTCCTATCCCCTTTTTGTTTTCTTCTATGACTTTTCTTATCTTCCTGAATTTTTCCTGCATAACTCCGTTCACATACCCTTCCACTATCTCCCATATATTTCCTCCCATTCTCCCATCCTCTTTTACCAATAATGATTCAATTTCTTCTTTCATCACTCTCCTATCCTCCTCTGGTATAAATTCCTTTCTTATTCCCATTACAATTCCTCTCATCGCTTTGCCCTCCCACTGTTCTGAATTTCTCATAAATTTTCAACATTTTCTCTCCAATCCTGCTACATCCCAGTAACATATTGTACATTCATCCCTTTCTTCTCTCCGTCTTTCTTTTTGCTTTGTACTATCTCTCATACTCCTTTCTTCCTGACCTTTCTCTCCCAGTCGTCCGATACAGAACTTTTTACTTACTCTTCTTTCTGTTCATCCCCATCTCACTATATATCTTGCATTTTTAGTTTTTCATACTTATCCTACGTTTCCTTCCCTTTCTTTTTCTCCTCTTTTGCTATTTTTCTCAACTTATTCTGCATATTACTTTCTTCCCTTGTCCAATCATCCATACTTCTCTGTTCAATTTCATAGAATCGTTTTTTTCAACATTACCTCCCTTTGATCTTCCCTGTTCTGCAATTTTACGAGCTCCATTTTGTCCCTTGTTCCATCGTCCCTTCCTATTTCCCTATACCTCCTTCACCACGACCGACAACTGTTGATAATAAAAGATAGAGATATTTGTCCCTAACGCATGTTTCTGTAATTTGAATAGTTTTACAACAAATTCCAAACTAATGAGCTGAATAATGGTACTGCAGCTGGCGTTAATGGTCTTATAGGTGAAATGCTTGATAACAGTGGCTGATATTTGTTTGCGTGAGTTTCTAGGGGAATATTTTCTTTAAGTGAGTAATGTTTGCCATAAATAATTGTTCTCGCTTATTTAATAATTGTCTGAAAACATTATATTCTCCACTGAGAAACGAAAGAATTATAGGCAGCAGGAGCAGATGGTATGTAAGCTGGAATACTTAAGAGTAGTAGCAGATAATTGTTTGTGTGTATCTCTCGAAGATATTAATGACGACTGTCAAAGGTGGTGGTGTATCTTTGTTTGTGTGGCTGGGAACGTGAGGTTTCAAATGATTGGAGAAAGGCAATCACTATTCTCTTGCACAAAGGAAACTGATCTTTGTGAGTTGTAGTATCTGTTCCCTAATGATCCTATGACGTTCGCTAGTTGGTCTTGGTGGAAGTAAGCAATGTTTGTCGTTAACGATTGTCCACATCTATTTAGAAGTTTTCCATGAACATCCAATCATTGATGGAGAAACCTTAGAATGGAATATGAGCTAGTATGGATGGTAAAACATCTGAAATGCCAAACAGCGTTGGTGGATATTTGCTTGTGTGTATCTCGAGAGGCTGTTGATGACGGTCAAGGGCGGTAGCTGATTTTTGTTTGTGTGGCTGGAGACGTAAGGTTCCAAATGATTGGAAAAAGGCGATAATTATCCTTCCGTACAAAGGAAATTAGTTTTTGGGAGTTCTAGTATCTGTTCCCTACTGATGTTAATGACGTTCGCTAGTTGGTGTTGGTTGAAGTTAGCAATGTTTGTCGTTAACGATTACACTCGTCTATTTGAGAGTTGTCCATTAAGATGGAATCATTGATGGATGAACTTGAGAATGGAATATAGGCTAGTGTGGATGGGATCACATCTGAAATTCTAAGCAGCTTTGGTGAATATTTGCTCGTGTGCATCTCGAGAGGCTGTTAATGACCGTCAAGGGCGGTGGAAGATTTTTGTTTGTGTGGCAGCAAACGTGAGGTTCCAAATGATTCAAGAAAGGCAATCATTATTCTCCTGTACAAAGGAAACGAGTTCTTGGGAGTAGTATCAGTTCCCTACTGATGTTAATGACGTTCGCTAGTTGGTGTTGGTTGAAGTAGCAATGTTTGTCGATAAGGATTGCTCTCGTCTATTTGAGAGTTGTCCATGAAAATCCAACCATTGATGGAGAAACCTAAGAATTAATATGAGCTAGTATGGACGTAAAACATCTGAAATGCTAAGCAGCTTTTGTGTATATTTGCTTGTGTGTGTCTCTAGGGGCTATTGTTTATAATGATTGCGGCGGCTCAGAAATTAAGGAGAGACCAGTTACTTCACTTTGAACTTTTCACTTTATTAAGCAGCGTTCAACACTAAGGCAGTTATGCGTAGTTTGGCAGTGAGGTTCGTAACATACATAGCATTTCGGCGGACAAATTTAGACTGGGAAAAGTGGTTGTACGCTGGCTCGGGCCAAGTGCCGAGAACGCCAATCCTAGCCGACAGGCACAGGAGCGGAACCCGAAATCTCTCAATTCGGTTCAATGTGAACATGACAATCAAATATCGAAAATACCGGCCACCTTGCGAGCTTGGTAAAAGATCGCAATCACAATAATTATACATGCAAAAAAAAGTAGTGATAAATTCAATAACACACAAATGAACAGTAATACATCAAACTATGATTCAGTAGAAATAGGCAAGCGAACTGGTTGCGAGATGGGGCTAACAAATTCGGAATTTGCAGTTTCTAAATAGACAACTTGTAATGCTCCATCTCGACCCAAAACACTGTTGGTTATATAGTTAAATGGGATTAACACGTTTTCGGTTTGAATTCTAGTTTATTGGAAGAAAGTGTAAAGTACATAAATGTTAATTTGTGTAAAAACTGTATTGTTGCTTGAAAACTGTACTGGTGAAAACTATGTGTGCTGAAAGAACTTTACAGTAGTGTTATTCTTTAGATTCTTAAGAGTCTTTTTGATGACTGTACGGAAATCAGAAGAAACGAAACGACACATTCGAGAGGTTTGCATCTACTGACTCGAAAGAACATACGGATCGACCGAGGACCTCTTGAGTGAAATATGATGCATGACCTTATCATGATAATATGGGTGGCCTGGCATGACATTGATATGATTACCAGACACCATTCCTTCTATAATCATAAATATCGGTGTTTGAGAACTGCGTCGCAAAACTCCAACAATTCTCCTCAACGATATTTTCAGGTTCACAGATTGAATAACCCACACTACTTTAGCATGGTCTTGAGCTTATTTCCATTCAACGGTTTCGTCAACAAGTCCGCTGGCATCTGGTTCGTTGGAAGTATTTATATTCCATGATTCCTTGTTCTTTCAAATTCTTGACGTAAGGGTACTTAGTATCGATATGCTTCGTCCAGTGACTGAATTTTTTATTGTAGATCAATTTCAAACAACTTTTATTGTCTTCATAGATGACTGTTGGTCCTTGTTGTCTGCACTGAATATCTTCCAATAGACGGCGTATCCAAACTCCTTCCTGGCAAGCCTCCGCTAATGCAATGTATTCCGCTTCGGTTTATACTTTGATACTTTTCGCTATCTTCCATTAGGGTTTCAGAATCTCTTGACCTCATGTATCCTGGATCTTATGGAATATTAGGATTTTTTGCATCTTCTAATCCAACTTTCTTTAAAATCTTTTCTATATATGTTGGCTGAGAAATACAATAATAACTCACCTCCTTTTTCACTTGAATCCCCAAGTAGTGCTGTAAGGTTCCCAGATCCTTCAAGTGAAAATGCTTTCCCAGAAAACTAGCCACATGCTCTATTTCCTTTATGTCTCTTTCAGCAATTGAAAAATCATCAACATAAATAATAACAAAAATAGTACTTCCTTTATTGCACCTCATGTACAAACAGGGATCTGCTTGACTAATCTAAAAATTATAATCTTGCAGGATTTTATCGAGTTGATCATTCCATATCTCTGCAGCTTGTTTGAGTCCGTAAATACTGTTTTTCAATTTGCAAACCATATTTTCTTTTCCTGGTATCGCGTATCCCTCTGGCTGCTTCATGAATATATTTTCCTACAATTGCCTATTTATAAATTCTGTCTCTGCATCATAGTGTTTGACGATCATCTTTTCTTGACCAGCAATGGTCAAGAAAGTCCTGAATGTAGTCTGACGAACCACGGGTGCGAAAACCTCATCATAATCGGTTCCGAACTTTTGGGAAAAAACCGCGAGCGACAAGTCTTGCTTCAAACCTGTCTACTCCCCCGTCAACATTCCGTTTGAGTTTGAAAACTCACTTGCAGGTGATAGGATTCTTTTCTTTTGGCGCTGACACAATTGCCCATGGATCGTTGCATAATAACGAGGCTATTTCTTCGTCCATCGCCTTTTTCCAGCGATCCTTATCAGCACTGATTAGAGCTTGGTGCCTGGTTCTGGGTTCTCCTTCTGCGCTCGTCGCTAGTTTCGAAGTTCCCATGTATCTATCGGATGGTACGCCTTTGTTTGATCTTTCAGATCGTCGATACTCTGGTTCCTGCATCTGATTCTGTGGATTCTGCTCCTCTTGATCCTGGTGATCCTCGCTTCCTGAATCTGTTGATCCCGTCTTGAACTCTTCCGTATCAGAAACTGATTCTTGATCACTGCTCTCTGCTGATTCTACTTTGTTGCTCTTTATAGTAATTTCAACTCCATTCTCAGGATTTTTTGTTTGTAAAAAATTAAAATCTTCATAAAATTCATTCATTTCTTCAGCCTTAATTGAGCTAGCCAAAAATATAACGTCTCGACTTATATAAATTTTGTTTGTTTTTTCATCGAATAATCGAAACGCTTTTGACTCTTCAGAATAGCCCACGAAAAAACCTTTTTTGCTTTTTCGGCAAGTTTTTTTCTTCTAATATCTGGAACGTGCCATGACCTCTTCTTTTTAAATTTGCTATTATCGGAAAGTGCTCAGAGCCTATCTCATTACCCACTTCGATTCCCACCATTAGTTTTCTTACCCATTCTTCTGCTAGAATGCAATCTATTACGGTCTCCCCTTTTCCTCTGAACTTTGTTTCAACATCCTCGTCCCCTTTTGTATTTCCATTGCAGATGAACCACCCAGCTTCTCCTTTCAAGTTCAGAAGTATCCTACTCTCTCGATCTGTTTCTCTGTGTTTCGATTTCCCCATAAACGCCTCCTCCTCTCCATCTCATAACTGTCCTTCCTGTTCTCCTGTCCATGCATTGAGGTCACCTCCGAACAAAAGCAGCCCCTCTCCTTTTCTTTAATCCACCTCCTTATAACATCCCAATCCCTCCTCTTCCCCTCTTCGCCTGTAAACACATATAACCGCTACCGGTTTTTCGTCCACTTTTATTCTTCTTATCATGACTCTGTCCTTCGTTTCGCCATCGTCCTCAGATCCCTGTTCTACTAACAGATCTTTTCCCACCCCTGATACTATACCGCCCATCCCTCTTCCTTTTTCATGTTCCTTCCTTGATTCTTGCATCTTCCATACATATCCTTTCGGTAACTTTTTTCTATCCCTTTCCATTCTTTCTCCTCTACTCATCATTATAATGTCCTGTTTTTTCAATGTTTCCCAGAAAAATAAGTTCTTGTTTTTTTCACCCGAAATTCACTCGACCTAAAAGTCACATGAAATCGAACGAAGTTGTTAAATTTAGGTTTTGGTCGGAAAGGGTCTAGCCGGATAACATGGTCGAATCTGCCTCCGAGCGATTGGGTAAAAGACGGCGTACCATCTTGTTCCATATGGAAAATGTTACCGCTTCAGCAATTTTCAGCCCTCAAGACCTATGCGCATGCGTATAATCTCATTTTTTCGTGTTTTCCCTTTTAATGATATCTCCGTCAATATTTGACTTGGGGAAAAGTTTTTTTTTCTTCAAATTGTTCGGTTTTTTAAGGCCTACAATATATAACTATATATATTTTAAAAAAAAATTTGGCAGGAAATTCCAATTTTTTTAGTGGTTCGAAAATTTCAAAATTAAATATCTTGGAAACGAAGACAGTCGTATCTCTGGAAAAAAATTGTATATATATTTTCATTTCAGAAGTACGTGTGAATTTTCTCAGATTTTTAAAATTGGTGGAAAGGGGTCAAAAAAATTAAAAACCGCATT
>WSXT02179474.1:0-21401 GCA_011762715.2 Neuroterus valhalla | reverse complement strand
TAACCTATTGTAAAGGGAACGGAGGCCCTCAAACCCGTAAATGGGAAGAGATTAAATACATACATACATACATACATATTCTTTTGGGTCGGATTCGAATGTTTTCGATTTTAAATTCGAATATATTTTGGTTGAAATATCAACTATGATGTTTTTCGTTGAGAATAATTTTCTTTTTTTTTTGCTGATGATTCAACTATTTTTTGGTTAGAAATTCAACTATATTTTCGGGAATTACAATATTTTACATACATTTTTGTTGTTGTTCAGAAATAATATTTCTTATTGGGATTCGTCTTTCTAGAATTCACCTTTGTAGAATTCATCTTTGTCGTTCAAAATGTAACTATTTAGTTGAAAATTCTTCCACTTTGTTGAAATCATACTTCTGGTTATAAATTCAACAATTTTTTTGAGAATTCATTTTTTCTACTTAAAAAGTGTTTGTCTTCTTGAATACTTATCTATTCCGTTGAGGATTAAATTATTTTGTCTACAATTTTTTTTTTCGTTGAATGTAACCGGTTTCAAAGTTATTTTCTTTGTTCGTTAGGAAGTATTTTTTTTAAGTGATCGATGTATTCTATCTTAAATGAAAATTTTTCCGGTAGAAAAGTCAACTTCCTTGGTTTAAAATAAACTATTTTGTTGAAAATTCGTATTTTTAACTGAAGCATTTATGTATTTTGTTAAGAATTCATATATTTTATCGTAGATGTGCCAGTTCTAATAAAAAAAGATCATCTTGATACAAAACTCATGATTTGGGTATGAAATTTAACAACAATGTGGTTAAAAATTCATGTACTCGTTGAAAATTTATCTTGTTTGTTAAGGATTCGACTATTTGGAAAAAATTTATCTTTATTGCTTGAGTTTGAACAGGTTGAAAGTTCGTTCTTTTCTTACATATTAGTTTTTCTAACTACAAATTTAAAGATCCCATTGAGTTAAAAGTTCATCTTCATTGATTCAAAATCAACTTCTCCTTTTTTTGTAAATTAAACTGGTTGAAAATTCGTGTTATCTTTTGTTCAAAAGTAATGCAAGTAAGAAATCGTCTTGACGTAGAAAATTCATCTCCTATGTTGAAAATTAATCTCTAAAGGTAGCTATTTGGTTCGAAATGCAACTTTTCTGCTCGAAGTTACATTATTTTGTTGAAGATTAAGCTACTTTGTGAAAATCATCTTCTTTGGTGCAAAATTCGACTGTTTTATGGCAAATTCGTCCTATTAAAATAAAAATTTATCTTTCACGGTAGAAAAGTAATATTTCTTGGTTGTAAATTGGATTTTTTGCACTAAATTCGTTTTCTTTGCTGAAAAATTGGTTTTTTCTCGTTGAAAATCTAAGTATCTTGCTGAAAAATGACTATTTTATTACTTCCATCTCCTCTTGTCACAAATTCAACGGTTAAGTTTAATAAGCTGGTTAGAATTTAAAGTATCCGGTTAAGAATTCGTCCTTTCCTACGACTTTCCCAGATTCTCCACGTTCTTTTAAAAAATTCCATGAGTTTTCCAGGGTTTTTAGGCTTCGAAGCAACCCCGTAATTGCATTAAGAGATAAATTTTGAAAAATAGTAGAAAAACACACTTGAAGTTTAGTTTCGTTGTAGTCTTTTCTAGCTGGTGCACTTGGACCCTCAGTGGGGCTCGAAACAATAGGTGAAAACGCAGGTGGAGTTGTAGGAGATGTTACTTGATTATTCAGACCAGCAGCCTTAGCTCTTCTGGCAGCTTTATCTGCTTCGATTTGCTTCTTAACCCTCTCACGTGCCTTCCTTTCCTCTTCTTTTTCACGCTTCCTTTGTTCAAGTATCCTTTGCATCTCCACCTCCTCCAATCTTTGAGCATAAATAACAATTTTAATAAATAAACATTTGATTACAGGCCTCGGAGCGATCAAAAGTTCCAAAACAAAAAGCATTCAAAAAAATACTTGGATTATTAACCTAAAAAGATTTATTTTCTACGATAAAGAATGCATTCTCAATCGAAAAGGATGATATTTTGACCGAAAAGTTTGATTTTGAATCCACAAAGATGCTTTTTAAACCAAATATTCGGAGTTTCAAGCCAAGAGCATGATTCCTTTTTCAAACAAGAAAGAAAGATGACTTCTGTACCATAAAAGATAAATCTTTAATCCGAAAAGATAAATAAATTTTCAACCAAACATTTAAATTTATGACCTACAAAGCTGAGTTTTCAACCCAAAATGGTACTGTTAAATTATGAGTTGGAAAAATGTTCAAACTACAAATTCGAATGTTCTATAGAACAGTTGACTTGTAAGGCAAAAAAGATACATTCTCAACGAGAAAGGTAATTTTCAATCAAGAGAAAATAATTTTTAACAAGCAAGTTGAATTTCAACTAGGAACGATCATTTTTTATTCGAAAACAGAATCGTTAAATTGTTATGGCAAAAAACTATTTTTCAATATAAAATAAAAAAATTTCTAACTATTTGTACTGTGCTAAAAAAGACGATTTTTCAATACAATAGTTGAATCCACAAACCGAAAAATGAACTGTAAAGACCAATTTTCTGACAAAAAATCACATTTTCAACTTATATAGAATAAATTTCGAACCGAAAAACTTTCAAAAAAATAGACAAGTTTTTTACCAAGAAGAAGAACCTTGTAAAAAGACGCATTTTTAACAAAATTGAAAAATTTTTAACTGGAAAGGATGCATTTTCAATTTAAAAAATCAATTATGAACCAAGATTGCAGGAGGCTGAATTTAAAGTTGAAAAATTTTATGCTCAATGAGGAAAAAAGGTTTTCAAGAAAATAGATGAAGTTTCAACTAGAATGATAAATCTTCAACAGAAAAAAACTTATTTTTAGGAAAAAAATTTAACTTTCAACCAAGTAGTAGAATTTTTTACCAGAACATATGGTTTGTTAACAGAAAAGTTGCATTTAAACAAACCGAAATTCAATTTTCAATCGAACTATGACTGTATCAGTTCCGAACCAAAAATATAATAGTTAACTTTCCAATGATCTACTTGACTTTTTTCTCTCTCTTAACTGAAACTTATTTATCGTATAATTCAAGTATTTTTTTATTGAAACTAAAATATTTTTGGGTTGTAGCATAGAACTACTTTCTTGAAAATCAAACTACTTGGTTGAAAGTTAAACTAATTTTGTAAAATTTTTTTTTTTTAGTTATAGATCAATCGTTTTAGTTAGAAATTCATCTCTTCAATTGAAAATTCTACCATTTTGTTGAAAGTTCGTTTTTTTCTATTTAAAAACTAATTTCTTCGATCAAAAATGTAGCTATTCCATTTCGGTTCGAAAATTACCTTTTTGAGATGAATTTCGCCTTTTTTGCAGAAAATTAATCTTTTCGTTAAAAAATCCAACAATTCCATTGAAAAGTCATGATTTTTCAATAATATTTTCTCGTTTAAAATTAACATTTATGTTGGAAATTTAACTGCATCGAAGGAAATTGAACTTTCTTGTTTGAAAAGACAACTAATGACTTGAAAATAATTCTGTTTTGGTTGCGAAATCCACGATTTTGCTTAAAATTCCAACTACTTGGTTGAAAGTTGAACTATTCTATAACAACATATTTTTTTATAAAAGCATCTACTTTTTCCAATTGGAAATTCGACGGTTCGATTTGAGAATTCATCTTTTTTTTGGTGCCAATTTAACGACTTGATTGGGAAATGAACTACCTTCTTAAAAATTCATTTATCAAACTGAAAATTTTACTATCCTATTTTAGTTAACAATTAAAATAAATTAAATAAATTCTTGACAGAGGAGTTCAACTTTCAACAAAGTCGTTGAATTTTCAGTAAAAAAAGATTAATTTTGGAACTATACATTTGAATTATCGAACAAAAAATGTAAATCTACTATCAAACAATTAATTTTTATAGAAGACTTTAACTTCCAACCAAGTAAATGAATTTGCATTAAAGTAGTTGAATTCGAAACCAGAACAGATTAATTTTCAACCAATTAGTTGCATTTCCAAACAAAAAAAAATCGAATTTTTAACCAAAAAAGATCCATCTAAAAAAACAGCTTAATTTCGATTCAAAAAGCATGACTTTCTAACGAAATTTTTGAATTTTTTAAGAATAAGATACATTTTTTTACAAAAATAGTTAAATAGTGAAATTTAGCCATAGACATTGATTATCAACCAACAATAAAAAAGAAAGAACTCTTAACAAAATAGTTGAAATTTTCCATCAAAGGGATGGATTTTTATCTACAATGATCAATTAAAAACTGAAGCAGATTTAATTTCATCGGAACAGTTGCATTCTCAAAACCAAGAAGCGAATCTTCAACAAAACAGTAAAACTCTCAAGCAAAAAGGATGACTTATCAACAGAATAGAAGACCTTTAAACTGAAAAGATAAATTCCAACCAAGAAGATTAACTTAATACCAAAACAGACGGATTATCAACAAAAAATTTTATTTCTCTGTTGAAAAAGATCAGTTTTCGACCGAACAATATTGCACTTCTCAGCAAAAGAAAGAAAAGTTGATTATCGAAAGAAAAAAAAAAGTAATGTTTAAAGGAAAAAGATGAATTCTCAACAAAAAATGTAATAATTGTTATTTGAACCAAAAACACTTGATTTGAACAATAAATAAATTTTAGTTTAGAGAGAAGAAAAAATCAAGAAGATTGTTGAAAAGTTTACCATCATATTCATGGTTTGGGATCAATATAGTTTGATTAAAAATTAAATTGATTTTTCGAAAATGCGAGTCTTTTTCAACAGGTCATCTTTTTTTATCGAAAATAAAAAGTATTTGGTACTAAGTTTAATTATTTCGTTAGGAACTATTTTTTTGGATAAATCATTCCAGTTTCTTAAATTGTTTTTTCCTTTGTTGAGAATTGAAATTTCCATTTAAAAAAATTACCCGTTTGAAATTTTGGTTGACAATTCATATTTTATATTGAAAATTGACCTCTCCTGATTAAAAAATCATTTATTTGGTTAGAAATTTCTTGAAAATTGATGTATTTTGTTGAAAGTTCGTTTCTTCCTGGTGAAACGGTAATCTTCTTTATTCGATTCATTTTTACCAAATTTCCTTCTTAGTGGAAAATTCGACTTGTTTGTTAAAAACTTGATTAAGATGAGAAAAATATTTTCTTGTTATAAACTCAATTACTTGGTTAACAATTAATTTCTCTCAATTGAAAAGTACCTTTCTTGTCGAAAATTCATCTTTTCCGCTTAAAGTTAATTCTTCTCGAAAACATTCTACTTTTTAGCTCGGAAATTGGTCTTTGGTTCAAAATTTGTCTTTTTCGGTAGACAATTAATCTTCGTTGTTGAAGATTCTTCTATTTGATTGAGAAGTTTGCTATTTTGCTTAAAAATCATCTTTTCCTAGTAAATTCAACCAACTGGAATTTTTGATTTTTTATTAATTTGTTCCTCAATGATAATATAATGATTTAATTTTAATGATGGTTGAAAACTCATCCTAGTGGGTTATAAATGTAACTATTTGGTTGGAAATTTATCAATCCTCTTGGATTAAAGATTGATCTTTAATAGCAAAGAAGTCATCTTTCTTGGTTGAAAATGAATTTTTTTGTATAAAATTCAACTGTCATCTAAAAATTCGTCTTCCTACCTTGAAAATCCAACTATTTGTTCAAAAATGCATCTTTGAATATTGGAAATTTAATTATTTAGTTGAAAATTCAACTGCTCTGTTGAAAATGTATCCTCCTGAATTGAGAAGAAATCTTTTCTGGTTGAAAATTCAAATATTTTGTTGAAAATATTTTTGACTTGAATATTTTTTTTGACTTGAAATCTTAGGAATGGCCTCTTATGAGTTTGGAAAAAACGAAAATCGTCGATTGGTCGCATTTTGCAGTAAAAAATTCGGGAAATTTTGAAAAGGACCTGTACTCCGAGGCCTGCATTATTAAATAATCATAGTTTAACAGAATCGGAGTAGTAAAAAGTAATTTACTTCTTTTTAGCTTCGGTCATCTCCTTCCCAGAACGTATTCTAAGCCTCTCTCTTTCAAACGCTTCTTGCTTCTCTTTTTCTTCTCTTTCTCTTCGCTTTTCCTTGAGCCTCTCTTCCAGCTTCCTCAACTGTTCTTTTTTCTCCTCTTCAGTGAGCGGCTTTTTCTCTTCAGTGCTTTCGGAAAATTGATCGTGTCCCGACTTTGTAGCATGGAATTCCATCTCCAAGGTGGTAGCGAATAACTTTCCACAGCTGAAAACATTAGGAAAATTTGCATAAATTTGAACCAACTAGAATTTTAACAGCTTAAATAGGCAATCCTTTATTTAATTCAACCAGAGAATGATCAGGGTTATTCTCGAAAGGTTGATTATTTTAGATGAAGAAATTTTCGAAAATAAAAAAATTTCGAAAAACTTAAGAATGATTTACTTTAAAATACCTTATTTAATATTTCAGTAGTGTATTTTTAGATGAGAAATATTATCCAGGGATTCTTCTGCTATATGATGAGATCTCTTTTAATCTTGAAAGTCCAATAGAAAGATTAAGCTTCTACCAAAAAATACAATGTTTCAACAAAATAGTTGAATTGCGAACTGAAAAAATAATCATTCTCAACCGACAATTTAACAGTAACATTTTTAGTTCAAAAAACCAATTTCAAACCAAAGACAAGAGTTTTAAACGAAAATACATAAATTAATTGTTACTGAAAAAAGATGGGTGGTCTAACAAAATTTGAATACTCAAATTCCAAATTAAACAAAAAATTTATGTTAAGACAAACGAATGAATTTTTAAGTACATGGAATGAGTTAAATTTTCAGTCATGAAAAATTACCTAAAACAAAAAAAACTTACTTCCAACAGAAAAAGAATAACTTTCAAACAAATTGTTACTTTTCTTAACAAAATGATGAATTTTGAAATAAAATTGTAAATGCTCAACTGCAGTAGTTGAATTTTAAACCTAAAAGACGAATTTTTGACTGAAATAATGAACCTTCAACTAGAATAGTTAAATTTTTGACGAAAAATTAATTTTTAACCCATAAATACAACTTTGTAACAAAATGGTCATATTTTTAAAAATAAAAATAATAATTTTCAATTTAAAATGAGATAGTAACATTTTTGGCTCGAAAAATTAGTTTCAAACCAAACATAGGAGTTTTTAGCTGGATGAATTTTCGACTAATATGAAAAATATTTAATTGTTTATCCCTGTTTCGGGTCAGATAAATGAGGAGAAAGAAAATGAAACGTAATGAATATATTAGAAAGAAAAAATTGAAAAAATAAATCTTTCTGTATGTTTGGGCGTCAAATCGAATATCAAACTAAAAAAAATCTCACAGAGCATCAAATTTGCAAGATTTTTCTTTTAATGGAAAAAAAATCGAAACTCTTCCCCTCATAAAGTATAGATATATTTAGGAATTTCCAGAATCAAACTAAAGGAACATTTTATTCTTCAAATCACATGATAAGATCTCTTTTTAATTCGTAAAATAAAAGCGGTCATTTCTCGTATTTATACGGTAAAATTTTAAATTGTCTAGGTTAGGTCCAGTAAATTCCTGGCTTTTCAATAAAATTCCTCTTCATTTCCTGCCTTTTTCCTGGTCAATGAAATTCCTGGTCATTTCCCGACCCATTCAAGTGGTCACTTTCATATGTGAATTCCAAGAGAAAAAAAATTTAGGGGGTGCATGTTAATAAAAAAAATATGGATTTTAGTTGGTTTTCTTTCGTATTTTATTCCGATCATTTTTTGAATTCCATCTCGAATTCATATGAATTTTATTTAGAATTTCTTCGAATATAATTAGAACTCATTCAAATTTTCATCTTATTTGGATTCAAGTTATATTCCTCCGTAGGTAAATTTCTATTACGTTTGTATTGTATTTGTATTTTATCTAGTTATAACACTAACTTTATTTGTATTTCATTTGCCATCAACTTGGACTTTGTTCGGATTTTAGTTGGACTTCATTCGGATTTCATTCAAATTTCATTTAGATATTTCAAAAAAAAAAAAAAAAAAAAAAAAAAAAAAAACGCAACGGTTATTCTGGCTCATTTTCGAGGAATTAAACAGGATTTTCAATAAATATTTTATGCAGATTTTAGTTGGTTTTCTATCGTATTTTAGTTCGATCCTTCTTTTAACCCATCTCGAATTCATATGAATTTTATTTAGAATTTCTTCGAATATAATTAGAATTCATTCGAATTTTCATCTTATTTGTACTTAAGTTATATTCCTCCGTAGGTAAATGTCTATGGTATTTTTATTGTATTTGTCTTTTATGCAGTTATAACTCTAGCTTCATTTGTATTTCATTTGCCATCAACTTGGACTTTGTTCGGCTTTTATTCAGATTTCTCTCGTATTTCATTCAAATTTCACTTAGATATTTTCAACAACAAAAATATCACAACTGTTATTTTACCGCATTTTCGAAGAATTAACAGGATTTTCAATAAATAATTCATACAGGTTTTAGTTGGTTCTCTATCGTATTTTAGTTGGACGTTTTTTCGAAGATTTTTTATTGATTATTTTAAAACAATTGTTCAAGATAAACACGAGTAGGTACTACTACATTACATTACATTAAAACGTAAATCATTATGTGACGTTCAATCTGTTATTATTTATAGTGCAATAAAAAGATGCAGTAAAAATGAAGAAAAAAAATTCAAATTTCGGGATTTCGGGAAGGGACAAACTTTTTAAAGCAGTCAAAATTAAAATTTTAAATACTGAGATCTGAGACATCCATTGTGAAATTTTCGACATCAATCAACAACTCAATTTCATATTTTTTCGGTTTTTTTTATATACATTCAAAAATATGATCAAAAATGTCTCAGTTTTTTGTATTTTATTGTTTCAATTCGGTTTCTACAATAAAGCTTTGAATTTTCGACAGGCTTGAAGAGGGATTACACTTAGTCCAAAACGTTGCCTATTTTTCAACAAGTAAATTCGTTTTTTATTCCTGGAACTTATAAGCCGGACACTGTTTTGCTACACAACTAAAAAGGTCGAAACTTAAGAAAAATGCACTGAGTGGAAGTGCTTGGAAAGAGGCTGGGAAGACAGGTTGAGAAAGGGAAGTATGCCACACAACTAGACAGGATATGAAGCCATGAAGAACTTGGTTCATAACAGAAGTTTGCACTGTTTGTGGATTTTAAAGCAGCATTTGACTCCGTAAACAAATGGGGGCTTTAAAAGTTAGGCGTAAAGATAAGAGAATGGAGGAAAGGAATTCAGGACAGGAAGGGGATTCAAGCAAGCTGCTCCTTGCGCCTTCTTCTTTTCGTGTCCTGTTAACAGATTTGGGGGTAAGATCGAGAGGAAAGGGAAAGGGGAAACAATATTGGAGATAGAACTGTATTTACCAGCTTCAGAGGATGCAGTTATAGTAACGGATGATGGAAGAGGGATGAGTCTTATGATAAGAGCGTTCGAAGACTATGTGAGAAAAAAATATTCAACGGTAAATGTGACAAAGACTGAGATAATGTGTAAGACTTATAACGAGGAGGAGGGGTATGGGGATGAGAAGGTTTAAGGACGACTAGATGATAAGATTGTGGATGTTCGATGTGCTAGTGTCGTCAGTGTTGAGTTATGGAGTGGAAATTTGGGGATGGAAAGAGCATGAGAGAGTGGAAAATCTGCATGAGATTTCTGAGATGGGTTATGAGGGTGAGTTGGAGCTGTCCAGGTTATTTGTTGAGGGAAGAAATATAGAAAGAGAAAATCAGCCCCGTGGTACTCTGAAATGAAGGTGTACCATGTATTTACCAAGGCCAAGTGGCGGCGCCACCCATGTTCGTGGGCTACTACCCGTCGAAATACACGCCAAGCATGTAAACATTGATCAATTTTGATTAAATAAACAGCATTGAATGATTGTTTCGCAGTTTTTTATATAAAAGGAATGAGAGTTATGTTTTTGAGATTCCTAACCATTCGTGTCAGTGTCGAGAAAATGGTTAACTGCATATAATTGAGCCGCGAATCGGGATATCCCAACAATTGCGCAGAAGACAAAGCCCGCGAAATCGTAATTTTTTTAAGCGCCAAGCGATGGAAAATTGTTAAAACTATCTATGGCAAGAAGCAATTAATGAGAAGGTTATAAAGTAAAATAATCTGGATTTCAGTGGATACATTTGAGTGTTAGGTTCGAATTTTATCTTCAAATTATCCTTTTTCTATATTTCCAGGAATTTTGTGATTGAATTGAAGTTAACTCCAGATGAATTCTAATGAATTGAAGAAAATTGGTATAATTCCATCAAAATTGGATTGAATCTATCAAAACTGAATTGATCCCGAAAAAATTGGAGTGAATTTAAAGGGATCCAAGGGAAATAAGTAAATACCATCATATTCATACGAATGCAAGGTGATTTTTGAGACAAATTCAAGTGAAATTCAGGATAAAATCAATGACAACTTACGAAAACAATTTATCAGTGGATTTAGAAGATTTTGAGAGTGTTCGAGCATTCAAGAGTATTCCCAAGAATTCAGACAAGTTAAAAATAATTTAGAATAAACTAGTAAGAGCTCAAGGTGAATTCCAAATTAATTCAACCAATTACAAACAATTTCCTACAATCTTTTCAAATCTTCGGAATTCTGAAAAATCTCTCAATTCTTGTGAATGAAGTCTCCGAAATTTTTCAGAATTTCTTAATATTTCGTGAAATTTTACAAAAGGTTCTGATACATTTCCTTTAAATGCGAAAAAATTCATTGAAATACTTCGGAAGGTTTTGAAATCCCTTGAAATCATTGAAATCACCGGAAATATCATGAAATACTTCGGAATCTTCTAAAATATCGTCAAACCTTACAGGTCCCGAAAAATTGTTGTGTATCTTATGAAACTCTAGGAAATTCTCCACATATCCCTTAAATTCATGAGAATCTATAGAAATTCCTTGAAATTTTTCAGATCTTCCCCAAACGACCTGAAATCGTATAGTCGCAAAAAAATTCTAAATCCTTTGGGGTACCTTTAAATTATTGGAATAATTTGAAAATTCTTTGGAATCTTTTTCAATTCCCTGAAATATTTCAAATCTTTTAAACTTACTTGAAACTTTCAAGAACTCTTTAAAAGCCCTCGGAATCTTCGTTCATCTTAGAATATTCCATATTCTTCAAAAAACTTCGAAGTCCCCTACAATTTCGTAAAGCTCTTAGAAATTTTTTGAAACTTCCCAGCTTACCCTCAAATATTTGAAAACTTTTCTTTTCTTTTGAAATCCCTTGGACCTTCTTAACTCACCTTGATAATTCATTGGAAGTTTTTGAAACTCCCTAGAATCTTTTAAATTCTTTGGAATACTTTTAAATGATTTGAATCTGTCAACAATTCTTAGCATGTTTCAAAATAATCATAAAATTCTGTGAAAGGGATACCTATTTCATAGCCTTAACAATTTTTTTAGTAATCTGGGGAATCTTAAAAAAAACTAGATATTGAAATTTTTTGAAATCTTTAAAATCTTCCAAATCTTTGGATTTTTAATATATTTTTCTATCTAAAAAAAAAATGAAAATTTCAAATAAATTTCAATTCAACATCAAATAAGAAACTAAAAATGTCAATTCCATACTTGTTCATATATATTACAGTATTTTTATTATTTTAACAACACTGTTATACTTTTAACACAATAAATAGATTCTCAACGAAATATCTCAATTTTTGAACTACACAGATGAAATTTTATGCAAAAAAATTAGTTTCCTACCAAAAGCCGATCTTCAAACTGAGGAACATAAAATTTGAACAAAAATGGAACAATCAAATTTCCGTTTCCAAAATTTTTTCTTGAAAAGAAAGTAAACGCATTCTCAACTAGTTGATTTCATCAAGTTGTTTTCACCAAACAAGCCGAATTTTTGAGAAAACATTCTGGAGCCAAAAATAGTTTTTTTTATCAACGGAACAGTTATGAGTTTTCAGCAAGAAAAAATTGATTTATGCCAAATAGTTGAATTTATTTTCTACCGAATTATTGATATTTTAGACCCAGACGAATTTCGTACAGAATAATTGAAATTTCAAACCAATAATATATTTTTCTGATTTGAGAATTGTATTTTCTATTCAGAAATCTAGTATTTGAATAAATAGTTTGAGTTTTGAATAAGAAGCCTAATTTGTTACCAAAATAGTTGAACTTTAATCAAAAAAGTTTAGTTCCAACCAAATAGATGAATCCACTAAATAAATTTTTTTTTTACAAATTTTCACCTACATTTTATAATTTCGAATTTTCAACTAGAAAATTAATTTTGCACAAAGTAGTTGAACTTTCGAGCAATAAATTGATGTTTTTACCTCTTTTTGGCTTTCTTAACAAAATAATTAAATTTTGAACGAAATAACTGAATAATTAGCTTTTTGTTTTTGAGAAAAGGATACACAATAATGTAGTAGTAACGTCTAAAATCAATTCAATGCATATTTTCAGCCGTACTTATTAGTTTGAAAAATCCCGCATACCATAAGGATCCTTTTCTTCCACACAAAAGTAGGAGAAAGTCCTTTTTATTTTGAAAAAGAAACAATTTTTAGCATTTTGCCATACATTATTTCAATCCCAGCCCACGTAGATGGGTGGCGCCGCGCCTCGGCCTTGGTCAACTCTCGTGACACTTTTGTTCTACAGGTCTCTGAAGGAGTACCAGCCCCGTGGAGAAAATGATGGTCAGGCAACTGAAGAGATGATGGAATATCGAAAAAAAAAACATGAAAACTGGGAAGGGAAACAGGATTGCTCAATCGTGAGCCTAGGTGATTATGAAGAGAGAGGAGGGGTAACATGGAAGAAACTTACACGTCACATTTCATGGATTTCGCAACGTCGGTTTGTGCACTTTGTCCACTTGCACTGGCTGTGCTTTCTTGAGAAGGTGTTGCAGCAACTGCATCTGGTGCGCTTTCAGCATATGGTGGTTCCGACATGGTAACTGGTTCTGGAATTGGTTCGGCTTCATCACAGTGAGCCAGCAACCTAAAAAAATCGTGAAAGAATGTATTCAAAACCAGGCTTCTTATTTTAATGATTTCAAAATGAAGAATCTATTTGAAATTTCATATTTTTAAGATTAATTTTCCATCCTGTAAGTGGTAAGCCGAATTACCGTTATTTTATTCTTTAGGAAAAATTTCCAGTTCCCCAAGCTAAAATTCAAAAAGTATTTAGAATATTCTTCTTGTATATTCAAACTATTATTCTTTATTTTGTAAATTGTAAGAAATCTTATTTATTTCTCGCGGAGTGAACGGTTTTTCCTACATTTCCTTTAAAACTTAAATGCGTACTAAATTAATAGAGTCCAATTAGACAACAAAACTATTTTGACAGAAAATTTGAATAGTTGATTGAGAACCTAACATTTTTGTTGAAAATTTAACTGTTTAATAGAAAATTTGTGGATAGATTCAACGGTTTTTTTAAATTGGAATTTGAAACTTGCATGGTTTGAATAAACAATATTACGTTTTTAAGTCAAAACTCATCTTGTTTGGTATGGAATTCAGTTACTTGGCTGAAAGTTAAACTACTTTGTTAATAATCAATTTTTTTTTATTGAAGATTCATCTCTCAAGTTTGAAAAGGGATTATTCTGTTGATGATTCGTTTTTTTGTTGGAATTTTTTTGAAACTAAACATGCAATAATTCCATTTTTAGTTGAAAATTAATACTTTTTGTCAAATATTTATCAATATTATTAAAAATTTGTCTTTTTGGCTTCAAAATAAACAAAGTGGTTAACATTTTTTGGTCCTCGATAGGAAAATATTTCTTTGGTTGAAAATGAAACTATGTTGTAGGGGATTCATATTTTGTCTTAAAAACTCAAAAATTTGGTTGATAATAATTTTTCGTGGTTGAAAAATCTTTCATGGTGAAAAATTCAACTATTTTGTTGAAAAATATCTTTTTTGATGAAGATTCAGATTTTCTGGTTCAAAATTCAACTATTTTGTAGAAAATCCGTCATTTTGAGTTAAGAGTCCATCCGTTTGGTGGGAAACCTAACTATTTTGTTGATACTTCATTTCAGATGAAAATAGCTATTTCAACTGAAACAAAATATTCCATTTTTGGTTAAAAAAATAGATGTTCATTCCTGGATTGCAACCGAAATTGGAAAAAAAAGAAAACGTAGGATACAGGGCTTAAAAAAAGCAGGAAAAAAGTAGGACTAGAGTTTCAATCCTACTTTTTATCAAAAAAGTCAATGGCAAAGTTATTTCCTGAAATAAACACAATAAAAAGTTTCTGCGCTTTGTTATGTTTACAAAGCTATACAAAATGAGGGTACAAATAAAACGGATAAATTAAACAATAAATTCAATAAGGTGAATATGTAAACAATCCTCACATATATTTCACAGTTTTTGAGTATATATTTTACAGGTTTTAAAATGTTTCGAAGGATAACCCTGAAATCCTAAAATTTCAAGTGAAAAGTGAATTTTCAACAAAATAGATGAATTTTTAACAAAAGAGTTTACTTTCAAATCACAAAGATGAATTTTCAACAAAGAAGATTGTAGATTCAAACCGTAAAAGACGAATTTTTAAACAAAAGAGAAGAATTATTAATTATAATGGCAAATCTTCAATCCGCAGAAGTTTTTATTATTAAATAAAAAAAATTTTAATCATAAGGGGTGAAATTTTAAAACAAAAAGACCAACTTGCAACAAAAAAAGTACATTGTCAACCTAGAAAGATTATACAGCCAAAAAGACGAACAGGTTTAACAAAATTGTTGAAATTTCGAGCTAAATATAAGAACTTCGAACAAGAAGATAGATTTTCCGACGAGCAAATAGAAATTTTCAACATAATAGTCTAATTATAGTTCAAAACTGATCAATTTTTTACCTGAACATTATATTTTCAACAAAACCGTTGAATTTTTAACCAGGGAAGATTTCTCAACAAGGAAGGAAAGAATTTCAACAAAATTTTTGAATTTTTAACCAAAAAGTAGAAGTTCATACAAAACAGTTGAATTTTTACCCTAAAAATATGGATTTTCAACAAAAAAATGGAATTTGAAAACATAAAGTATGACTTTTCAACTAAATAAGATTTACCCTTAACTAACAATTGAATAATAAAATTTTCACTAAAAAAAAAAAATTTTGACTTGAAAACAGTATCATAAAAATGACTAGAATAAAAGAGAAGAATTTTCAACAATGTAGTTGAATTTTTAACGAAATTCGAAAGACATTCTTAAATTCTCAACCAACGAAGAACAATTTACAACCAAGCAGTGGCATTTTCGGCAAAAAAAAAATAGAATTTCTAATAAAACAGATAATCTTTTACCTACAAATACACATTCTTCATAAAAAAGATGAATTTTGAAACGAAGAATACGAATTTACAACAAAAAATATAATTTAAACGAAACAGTTCTATTTTCAACCAAATATTTAATTTTTCTACCTTACTGTTAAAATTTAAAGCAAAACTACAAATTTTGTACGAAACAGTGGATTATTAAACTAAAAAAAAAAATGAATTTTCAACAAATAAGATAACTTTTGACCAAGGAGGATGACTTTAGAAACAAAATAGTTGAATCTCCTATCAAGTAATATAATTTTAACCATAAAAGTCGAATTTTTAACAATACCAAATTGTTTTTAACCAAGCAGTTGCGTTTCCAACTGAAAAAGGTGAAATTCCTGACAAAACCGTTAATTTTCAACCTGAAAGAACTAATTCTCCAAAAAAAATCAAATTTAAAAACCAATAATAGGAATTTTAAGCAAAGAATATAATTTTCAACAAATAGTTATATTTTCAACTAAACAATGGATTTTTCTACCTAACTGCGAATTTCGTACAAAACAATATAATTTTACAATGAAAAATGTGAATTTACAACAAAAAAGGAAAATTTTAACCAAAAAGTAGGACTTTTGAACAAAATTATTGAATCTTCCACCAAATATTAAAATGTTTAACCAAAAAAGGCGAATTCTTAACAACACAGAATAATTCTCGATGTGAAAAGAATGAATTCTCTTTGAAAAGTTGAATTTTGAAACCAAAAATAGTTCTTTTTAACAAAAAAAAACCTTATTTTTAACGAAAAAGTTTGATTTCCATTCAAACAATTAAATTTCCTACCTAACTTTTGGAATTTCATCGGAAACTAGGAATTTTGTGCAAAACAATGCAGTTTTGAACCCAAAAATAGGGATTTTTAACGCAAGAGATAACTTTCCACCAAAATAATTTCAATCAAAGAGGTGAATCTATAACCAAGAAAATTAATTTCTAACACAGCAGTTTATCAACCAAAGACGTATAAAATTTCTAACAAAACAGATAATTTTTAATCTCAAAAGACGAATCCTCTACAAAATGTTACATTTTGAACCCAAAAATAGGAGTTTTTGGCAAAAAATATAATTTTAGAAAAAATCGTTTCATTTTCAACTAAACAATTACACTTTTACGAAACTCTTTAAATTTTAGGCAAAACTACGAATTTTGTACGAAACAGTAGAATTCTAAACCTAAAAATGTGAATTTCTAACAAGAAAGGAAACTTTCAATATACAAGTATATCTTTTGAACAAAATAGACAAATCTTCCACGGAGTAATAGAATGTTTTACCAGAAAAGACGAATGCTTAACAATGCAAAATAATCCTTAACCACGGAATATCATTCTAAACTGAAAAAATGTGAAATTTCGAATTGCATTTCAAACTGGGAAATGATGAAGTTTCTAACCAAACAGATTCTCAATCCATAAAGACGAATTCTCTACAAAAAAAAAGTTGAATCTTAGTACTAAAAATAGAAATTTTCCATAAAAAAAAAATTCCAAACGGAATGGTTCGATTCTCAACTTATTAATTAGATAACATGCATCTGAGAAATATGATTTCTAAACGAAATAATGGAATCTCCTTTCAGCAGAAAACCACGTAAGAAGGATGGTTACCCTAAACAAATGTAAATTCAAACATGAGGATTTGTCGAAATGATCTACTGTGCAAATCCAAAACTAACCTATGAAATGTTGTGCAACATTTTAACATTTGGGATTAATTCAACATATCTTACGTAAAATGTATTTAATTACTTACACCAAACATCAAACCAAACCCGGTCACATAATTTTTCAAACTAATAGAACATTTTTCTGTTCAAATCAACTTGATTCAGCACAAAAACAAAAAACCCGCAAAAACCCTACACAAAGTACTTCTTGTAATTACCCTAAACGTTCTTATTCTTTCTTTCAATAACGAAAAATTATATTGAAAATGTTCCAAAATTATGGAAGATGTTTTGAAACAGTGCATTTTTGCAAAAATTAGCATAGTGACATGCAGATTTGGCAAATTCGTGGTTCCTATGTCAACATAACATAAAAGATTTAAAAGTCGTAAAAAAAGTTTGAAACCACCATTTTAGATAGAAAATCGCCTACCATTCCATCGCTGGTTCAACACCCTTGTTTCCAGTGATCGCGAGTGCTTTCTCCCTGGAAATAAGAACCAAAATCTTATATTTTGAGGTTAGTTTTCATGGCCCTCTGAAGATGATTTCGACTTACGCCTTTGCTATGCTGAATCCCATGTCAATAAGCATGGCCACGTCGGGAGAAGACATTTTTTCTTATTATCTGTGCTTTTACGGCGTGATAACTTATAAAAATGTTTAAAAATTGATCTCAATTCAAGGAAAACTAAACGTCATAACTTGTCGCTATACGTGTACGACTCACGACTATTACAAACAACAAGCCGGGGAACACCACCATTTTACCGGATGCTGGAAATTGAAACTGCACTTCCGGCAATTTCAAATTTGTAAGGAAATTTAAAATTGTTGTTATTTTATCATAATTATATCTAGAAATGCAATAAAAGTGTTTTTTCAATTTGGTATTTTAATAGAAATTGTTCTCGGACTGTATGGATAGATTCTTTTATTTATAGTCTCTTCAACGAAAAATATCATTTGAAACGAAATAGTTCTATGCTTAACTCAAAAATTCAATTTTCTTCATAACTGTGGAAGTTGCAGGCAAAATAAAAAATTGTGTATGAAGCAGTGGAATTCTAAACCAAAAACTATAAAGTTTAACCAAAAAGTATGAGTTTTGGACAAAATAATCAAATCTGCAATTAAACAATAAAATGTTTAACCAGAAAAGACTATTCTCTACAAAAAGTTAAATTTTAAAACTAGAAATTTTCAAGCCAGGGTGTTCCCTGGCTTGAAAATTGAACTGAACTTCCGGTAATTCCAATTTTGTAAGGGAAATCAAAATTTTGTTTATTTCATTATATTTATGTCTAGTAATACACAGAAAGTGTTTTTAAATACATTATTTTAATAAAAAATTGTTTCCTGACTGTATGGATACATTTTTTTTAGAGTCTCTGTACTAAAGATTATGTCATGGACTTTTCAAAATTGTTGAATCCCAAACAATTCTCATTACTATTTTTCAAAAAGTTGAATGGGGCTTTTTTTTCTTTCTTTTTTTTTGAAATAATAAACATGCAGGACAACAAAGGGAAAATAATTTAGAAGATTAAAAATTTCTTTTTATAAGCATAAAAAAAATCTTATTAGAATCTTTTTTTTTTTTTGCTTTTACTGACACAAAATTTTCGACGAAGTTCATAATTTTTATAACAATGCAGGTAATGTAAAAAAATATTCAACGAATATTGCAAAAATGGCAAAATTTTAGAATACCGTGAAATTCTATTGAATATGGTATTTGATAAAATCCTGGGAAATTTATATCAAAATATCTTTAGTTTTCAAATCCTTTGATATCCCAAAAATTTGTCATAACCACATTTAGATTTTTTTCTAATCCCTTAGAAATCATCAAATAACTTGGAATGCCTTCAAATATTTAAAAATACTCAAGTTATTTCAAATCCACTTAAATCCCATTGAGCCACTGGAAGCAATCAGATGCCTTGTAATTTTTTCAAATTGTACCCTAAAATATTTTTGAATCCTCTTTAATCACTTCAAATTATTTATACTTATTGAGAATACCCTAAAATATTTACAATCAACTTAAAAAAAGCCCTTCAAATTATTGAAATCTATTAACTCCCTAAAATATTCCAAATATATACTATTTTATTCCAAGAAATAAATTAGCTTCAGACCAAATATTAGAATTTTACACCAAAAGACATTTTTGAAAGACAAATGCAACTTTAATTTAAAAAGATGGATTTTCTATTGAAAGACCAACTTCGAACGTAACGGTTCAATTTTCAGGAGAGAAAATTATTTTTAACTTCTGAACCTAGTAATTCATTATTTCAATAAAAAAATTGGCCCTCAACGAAAAATATAAAAGTTGATAAATGAACAAAATAAGTAAGATTCTAATTTTGATTCGAAACTGTAGAATTTCCAGTCACGAGTTTTTTCGGCCAAGAGAGAAATGAAATTTCAATCTAATTGTTGAATTTTTGACAAACAAAAAATTATCTCTAGAATTAGCTAAAACTGCAGTTGAAGAAATTTATTTCAACATAGAAAAGATTTTCAACAGCAGAGTGGCGATTTGGCGGACAATTTTAAATTCCAGGTCAACTAAAAGTAACATATTCATATTTGTCGCAAAACGCGAACAATTATTTCAATTCGCGACCTTCATTCTGAACATCCTTTAACAAAACTGATCAAGAATTTCAAAATAAATTAATTTTGAAAAAAACACTCAAATTTCCCACGAAAAAATACCAGTTTTTTTACGAAAGTTGTAACAGTTAAACTTACAATTGAAAAAAAAAATTTGCGATAAAGAAAATGGATTTATAATAAAATAGTTCATTTTTCAAGCAAAGTGGTGAATTTTGAAATAGAATTATGAAAGGTTTAAATTCTAAACCAAGATTAATTTTATACCAATAAATACAATACACCAACAAAATAATTGAATTATGCACTGAAAAAATAATTGTTTCAACCGAAAATGGAACAGTAATATTCTGAGTTTGAAAACCCAATTTCATACCAAGCAAAAGAGTTATTAACTAGAACAAAGAATCATCAGCTGAAAGAGTTGAGTTTTCAAACAGATGAAATAATTTTTAGCAAAAAAGATAAATTATTGTCAACCAACATTTTAATACTCAAATTTTGAATTTAACCAAACAAATGAATTTTTAACTACAACAATGGAATTTTCATTTGGAATAAGTTCAATTTTCAGTCGAAAAAAAATACTTATATAAAATAAAGGAAAATTAGCTTTTACCTAAAAAACTAACTTTCCAACAAATCGATTTTAAAGCAAAATGATGAACCTTCAAATAAAATTGTGAATGTTTAAATGAAGCAATTGAATTCTAAACCAGAAAGACGAATTTTTCCCTAAAATGATGAACCCTCTACTAGAATAGTTAAAATTTCGACCATAAATTAATTTTTAACCAAAAAATACAATTTTTCAACAAAATGGTTGAATTCTCAACTATAGAGATGGTCATTTTTAACCAAAAATAGAAAAAAAAAACATTTTTGGCTTAAAAATTGATTTTAAACCAAACATAAGAGTTTTCAACCAGAATCATTTTCGACTAATATGAAAAATATTCAACTGTTTAACTTGAATTGTTATCCGTAAGGAAGAACTTGCCAACAAGAAAAGTAACTTTTAAAGAAAAAGATAATTTCATACCCAAAAATTCATTGTTTTCAACAAAATATAACAGTTTTCAGCGACATAATTGAATTTGCAATTCAAACAAGAAAAGTAAATCGCTATTAATAAAACTTGTAATTTAGAAATTACAGGGTGGCGATTTGGAAGACGATTCCAACACCCGGTCATTTCCCGTTTTTTCACGGTCAAGTTTTTCAATTCTCGCGGTCGACTGAAAGTACCATATTTATATTTGTCGCAAAACGCTTACATTTATTTTTATTCAAATCAAAACATCCTTAAACACAACAGATTAAACATTGCAAAATAAATCAATTCTAAGAAGAATACTCTAATTCTCCACAAAAACGATAACAAAAAAAAAACAACAGATTTCCAACAAAATATGCAAAGAAAAAGATTAATTCCCAAAAAGAAAGGATCATTTTCTAAGATAAAATATAAAGTTTCAACAAAATAGTCGAATTCCAAGGTCAAAAAATAATTATTTTTAACCAAAAATTGAACAATAACATTTTTAGATCAAAAACCCAATTTTAAAACAAGCATAAGTGCTTCATACTCAAAAAAAATCTGCCCGCTGCGCGGGCACATTCTCATAGCGCGCTGCGCGCGCGGCTCGCTTCGCTCGCAAGTTTGAG
>WSXT02179463.1:0-21407 GCA_011762715.2 Neuroterus valhalla | reverse complement strand
TAGAGAGTCATTTTTTCACAACTTTCAGAAAAACAATATTTGAATAATCAATTATTTAAATATTGATGAGACCAGTAAACAGAAAAAATTAACATCATAATATTATTTAATGGAACAGTTAGCTTTTGATCCACAAGATGAACTGGTAACAAAGAAGGTTGATTTTCTACCAGAGAAGGAAATAATTTATTTGAAAACATGGTTTTTCGTTTAAAGAATGAAATTTTCAATTTCAAAAATGATTTCCTAAGCCAAAATGCTCAATCTTCCACGGAAAATGTAATAACCGATATTTTAACCGAAGCAGATCCTTATTCTAAATAAATAAGAGATTCAAACAAAAAATTAGTTCTTAGCAAAAAAAGTAGAATTTTCAAGGTACATAGAACGAGAAAATTAACGAAATTCTTCAAATTTGGAGTCAAAGAGGTAATTTTCATAATGAAAAAGTCGAATCTTCAAATCACAATATGAATACAGAACCAAAGAGCTAGTTTTGAACCAAACAAAGCAATACAATGGTTCAACGAAAAGCATGGATTTCAAATCAAAAAATTTGAAGATTCAATTTGAGAACTCAGTGTTCAACTAAGGACCCGAAACCTTCATGAAACATGCAATAATTGATACTGTTACAGAAATAGATTCAAGTTTCGAATGAACGGCAGTTGAATTCAACCACAAAGCTTATCTCCAGAAAAAGAGTTGAATTCTTTGTTGAGAAAGAACGAAATATTCAACCAAATTTTGAACTACAAATGATTTATATGCAACTTGAAAAAGAAGAACATTTCATGAAGTAATTTAATTTTTGACTGGAAAGATAAATTTGCAACAATATACATTCATTTACAACTATTGTGGTGAGTGAGTTGTCTACTTTATTACATGGTATATCAAGGGTACTGATCAATTTTCAACCATACAGTTGAATTCCTAAATAAAATTGCCCATTTTAATCTATGAATCACAAAAAAATGTTCCATAGAATATTTTAATTAAAAAAAAAGATGAACCTACAACATAATACATCAATTTTGAACCAATGAGAAAATTTTCTACTTCATAAGATGAATCTTCAATAAAATGCATTCATTTTGAACCCTTTAGTTAAATTTTAATTAAAATTAATTGATTGTAACTTAATGGAAAAATAATAAAGAATTCAGTTTTCAGGAAAGGATATAGATTTACAATAAAAAAATTCATTTTGATTAAGAAACATGAACAACTTCCTACCAAAAAAGATGAATTATCAACGAAATACATTAATTTACAACCAAGCAGTTGGAATTCTAACTAAAATTCATGAATTATTAACCATAGAAAGCAAACAAAATTTTTGGGACCGTTCGATTTTCAGGAAAAAAGAGATACTCTTCAACAAAATACGTAAATTCCGAACAGAAAAGGTAGAACTTTCATTGCATGAGATAAGTTACTAACGGAATTCGTAAATTTTTAACCATATAGTTTAAGCTTGAACAAAAATTTATTGATGTAAAGTCTAAGAGAACTATTGATAAAAAAAAGGAAATTTTAAAAAAATGAATCTGCAACAGAAAACACTCTTGATGAGAAACAAACAAATATTCTACAAAATAAATTGAATTATCAAGATAAGAAGATAAATCCACAACAAAATACATGAATTTCCGAAAGAAAACACCAATTTTGAACCAAATAGTTGAATGTTCAACAAGTATTGAATGAATTTTATTCAGAGGAAAAAAAATGAAATAGTTTAATTTTTGAGGGGAAGATGAATTCATAACAGAAAACATTCACTTAGAATGAAAAAGATTATTTTGAACGAATAATTTAACTTTTATCTGGATATGATGACTTTTTCCCGCCGAAGGTAGACATTCAGAAATTGTGTAAAAAAGTTGGATTTTCCAACAAAATTTGAAATCACAACATAGAACATCGCCTGTTGGATAAGAAGATGAATTCTCAACCTCATGAGATGGACCATCAAGGCAGAACATAGATATTCAACCATAAAATTGAATTTTTTACTGAAATCGATCAATTTTTCACGCTAGAAAACAAACAAATAATATATAAGATTATTCCATTTTTGAAAGAAAGAAGATGAATCTACAAAAAAATACATCGAAATTCAACCAAAACGATAAATTTCCACCACATCAGATAGATTATCAACGGAAAATATCAATTTAGACTCACATAGTTGCATTTTTACCAAAAATTGATCAAATTTCATGAAAAAAATTATGAAACAGTTTTATTTCCAAAAAAGAGATAAAACAATTTTTAGTACAATATCAATTTACAATTTTTAAGATCAATTTTCAATCGCCTCAGATGATTTATTGAGAGATTCAATTTTTAGGAAATAGAATATGAATCTACAACAAAATTCATCAAATTTTAACCAAATGGATGAGATTTCCATCCTGCAAGATAAATTATGAACGAAGTAGACCAATTTCAAACCAAATAGTTGAATCTCCAACCTACATTGATGGATTTTAAACCACAAAAAAATCATAAGATAGTTTCATTTTCAAGAGAAAAAATGGATAAAGAACAAAAACAGCCATTTTGAATGGAGAAGTTAAATTTTTTGGAGGAGAAGATGGATTCACAACAGAATATATCAATTTTCAACCAAAGAGTTGAAGCTCTAGCACAAATTGATTGATTTCCAACCAGAGGAAAAGAATGATAAAACAGTTTGATTTCCAAAAGAAAGGGATGGATTCACAGCAGATACACTCACTTTCATTTTAAAAGATGCAATTTCAAACGCGAAATATGAATTATTAACAAAATACATCAGGTATCGAACCAAATAGTTCAATTTTCACCTGAACATGACAGTTTGTTTACCGCAGATAACAATAGTAAATTTCATAAACTAGTTCAATTTTCTAGAAAAATATTCTTACTTTGGATTTAAATAATTCTCTGTCAAAATATAATCTATTACAATTTTTGTTAGTTCGTGCATCTTTTTTGCTTATACTTCCAATATATTCAACCTTCTAGAACACGCTCCCATTTTTTTACTGACAGCCAAGCGGATTTCATTATCCAACAATCTTTCCAACAGTCTTTCTTCCTAATGCCACAGTAGCGCAGTTTTTGAATGCACTCTCAAAAATGCTGTCCTGTATTATTATACATATACTCTTGACATTTTTATTGCCTAATCCCGTTTTTAAGTCTTCTTCGCGTTGACATAAATATTGATTCAACTCTTCACGTGTACTTTTTGTACTTCTTGCTTCTGTATATTTCCTGTTCTGGAAGGCGTCTATTTCAACTTCATATGACCTCTTGTTTGTCCCATCTTCGACCATCGTCCATTTTTGGAACCATGAAGTAGTGATCTTTTCCATTTTCGAAGCCCCTTATGACTCTCGTATCACTTAGAAAACTCCAAGTCTCTCATCTCCTACAATGAAGTCAATCATACTGTGTCTTTCGCATCCGGATCAAGCTCACTTTTGTTTTATCCAATTTCCAAACGAAGTCTTTGTGATGAACAAAGCTTTTATCTGAAAATGTACTCATGAATTTTGTCTTGTTATGGTTTGTTGTCGGGTCTCCAAAATGGCCAAGTATTCCGTCTTTACTTTTGCATTGCATATAAACCAAGCCATTCATGTCTCCGAGCAGGATGATCCTCCCATCAGCATCACTTAGGAGGCTTGAGCGTTCGGTGTCGTATAAAATCAGGGGCACAGTTGGGTCCCGTTTTAAACATGAATGCATATTGCTTCCTATTACTTCTAAAATTATAACAGTCCCATCGAAGTAGAAGTATAAGAAATTGAAGAATATTTGACGGAATAAGCGATAGTGAAAATTTATCAATTCCACCTAAATGCCGTATGTAGCAATCTGTACTTTTGTCTATATTCTATTCTGATCCAAGTTGTCAACCCCTTGGTTTTATGAAATTCGTAGATTTTTCGTGATAGAAATTATCTGTGGATATTTGGTCCCGAAGTTTGAAAGATTTTTCTTCGTGGTCCTATGAGACTATGTGTTCAACGGATACTTTTTTTGCTAATAATTTTATGTTTGCGGAACTGACGTCATGAACTATAGTAATTATTTTCCTCAAATGAATCAAACATACTTTCCTTGAATTAGGTTCAAGTTTAGGACTTTTCGTTAGTTTTTTTCAAGAAGAAATCTTCCACATCACTTCTGCTTCTTCATTGATACTGAGACTGACTCCTCGGCTACCATGTGATATATTGTCTACTCCTGACCAAAGTTCATGCATATTCTCTATATTTTTCTTCTGATATCCTTTTTACTTTGTTCCCGATTTGTAAACGGAAAATTCCATATTGCTATGACAACGCTCGAGATTTATTTAATTTTCAAAATGCTGTGTGAGGTATATGCGTCACTTTAATAACTATATTTGAAAGCTTATACAGTGAATTCCTCAAAATAGCCCTGGTAGCGATACAATTCCGCTGTAGTAGCAATATACGTATAACGTATATCTATGACAGCCACAAACGGTATATCGCTCTGACACGTATACGCTAGAGCTGCAACAGCACCACGGTGGCCTTGCTATGGCTACCTGCGCCTTTGAATTTTTGCATGACCTCAAATCTTGCCTTATTTCATATTGTTCATATTCCAAAACTCCTGAAATATATCAGGAATTTCAAAGTAGTAAAATTCAACTTCTGAACTGGGTCCAAAAGAATGGTACATATACTACAGCGGCCTTCAGAACGGGAGGGAGGGAGAAATAGAGAGAGGGGGGGGAGATAGCTGCGCTGGTGCCATGCTATAGACATTTCGTGTCGCATTTTTCGTAACGGGGGGTTCCCGTTTTTCCCAGTAAGGTCACCTGGCACTTACTTTTTATCATATAAAAAGAGATTTCACAATTTGATTCAGAGAATGTAATGTGTCTTTATTCTGATTTTGGACAGTTTTGAAAATATCTATACTTAATTGGAAAAAGAATTAATATTTTTTCCCATTATAGGGAAAACCCCATTGGAAATTTTTCGGCTACGGCATTTTTTAAGCTGACTCCAGTTCGATGATTGAAAAGATGAATCAACCACCTGGTTTAAAGAGAAACTCTATTGTGGGAATTTTTTTTTCTTCGTTGAAGGTGCATTATTTCAATTCTAAATTCACCTGTGGTAAGAAATGCTACTAGTTTGTAAAAAATCAATTCATCTTTTTGTGGTAAGAATCCAAATATTTAGTTGAGGTTTGATTTTTGATTCTAAAAATTAAACTTTTTCTTCAAAAATTCACGTACTTTGTTGAAAATTTGCCTTCTTTTAGAAAATGATCTTTTATGGTTGAAAATCCATCTTTTTGCGTAAAATACATTTATCCCAACTAAAGATCTATTGCTTTACCTGAAAACTCATCAGCATTACAGATCGAATTTGTTGACTCTGTTACTTGAGGTATCGATAAAATGACAATGATTTCATTTGTCATGTGAGCTTTTTTGTTCTTTCACAAATGGACAATTCATTATGAAAAAAAAAATCATTTTCACGACTCGTCAATACATGTGTCGTTCTCATATAGTCAATCCTTATAGCTGGGATCCATATGCAGTGTATCAAGACCGTCGCGAAGTCCGTCGCTCTGACAGACACTTTTTCTAGTGAGTGCAGGGCTGTCAGAGCGCTACGGGTATACTTCCGACCACGGTACTCTTTATATCGTGTTGATAATGAAAACGTAACCTTGCGACCACTCTAATATTGCTACCCTTGCAATATGGAGAACATTTACCCTTTAGCATTGCATACACCTTGTCTCGATTCATCGCCAAAAACTTTTCCGCTAGCAGACCTTACACCAATAAAATTCTGAATTCCATCTGAAGCTATAATACTGAGAAAATACAATACAGGCCACTCATTTTCCTCTTGCCATAAAATGGATATGATCGACTCTATATGCCGTGTCATGCTCGCGTCATTAAAATATAAAGATAAACTCTGAAAATATATTTGTCGAACATAGTTATATCGCATAAATTTCAAAACATTTAGAGTCAGGAAGATCGCGCTTTGCTTCTGTCTAATCCTTCATCATGAGGGCATGCGTTACATTAACGTTTTTTCTTAGTAGGTTACATATATCCCAGATAAATTATGAAAAAATTATTTTGATCTACTCTATTTCAAAATCTTTTGAAATTTTTGTTTTTCTGAATAACTGACATAAGTAAGAAAAATATCAAAGTCGATAAATTTTCCTGCTGCACAGCTATTACAACTTTCGTGACGTTTTCCTTTGCAAGAAAGCTTGATGGGGCAGTGAGTTGAAGTGTAATTATATTTCATTTCTCGTCAGTGTTTTGGGAATTTCTGTCATTTTTAAGCAAATAATTTTTTGGGAAAAGTCTTTAGCGATTTCTCAGAATTGCAATATTGACTCCATTCCTAAAGGTATAAGTATTCTAAAGTTTTTCGGATGACTGAACCTGAATTTGTTCTACTATATTTTCATAAAGCTCTTCTGTGGAAGATATTTGTGACACTAATTCTTCATGGGATTTCAAGAATCGATTTCCGAAAGGATTTCTTCCTGTCGCTTTAACTACCCGTTAAGTGTTATTATTAGGTCTTCGAAAAATCGTCATGTGAAGAGCGAGTCATTATTAAGTTTTTCGAAATTTTCTCCATTCACATTTTGTTTTCGAGAGAGTGAGAAATTAATCAGCAGGATGGAGGAATTAGCCAAATGAGTCGACAATCTCTTCTAAGAGAGGTTTTGTAGCTTCTTAGATGGTAATTGAGGTTAAACGAATCATGTAACATCCCATCCGATCCTATTCTCCTCCACCATCCTGTTAAGTTCTTTTTTGACCCTAAGGATCTCCGAATCCTACACGAACCCTGACCCTTATCCCTTAGCTTACTTCCCCATCCTTCTAGCACCCATTCTCCTCCCGGATCCCGTGATATCCCTACAGCTTACCTTCTCCAACTCGTCATTCTTTCGTCTCTACACTTCATTACCCTCTATCGATCACTTGCTGTCCCTGCCTCCCTCCACAATCAAAATTTGTACCTACTCCTTACCACCCTTCCCGAAATCTATCTTACCCTATCGATCACTCATACGCAGCCTTATCTTACTCATCCCACAACCCTTCATTTCCTTGATTTCACATTTTTTCTTATGTTTCCTCAATCCTCCAACCCCTCCTCTTTATAACACTGTCGCTTAATCATTATTTTTCTATCCTCAGACCTTCATTCCCTCTTTTATTATTAAGTTGTTTTTCTTTTCAGCTCTCCCTCCCACAGGGCCCTTAACTTTCTGTTCTCTTTCCTCGTTTCTTTTTTCCTAACCATAAATCCCGGCATATATCCCTCCCTCCATGCTTTCATACTCATTTCCCTTATGTCCCTTGCAGTTCCTCATAAACCCTTACGCTCAGAACCAATAATTCTCCTAGGGGAAACAATAACAGGTGGACACCTGATCATAGCATTGATCATGGTTCATTCCCAGTTTTCGTGTTTTTCTTAGTTCAAGGATTCCTTTGTCCGGAACAGTAACCGTTTGAGTTTACGTCGCGTGTCCGTACATCGTAACTCGTTCGCGAAAGGAAAATATATGGCAGCAACAGCAGAGGCTGATCACGAAGGACAAGTGCGAGAAAAAAGTGTGAATTGTGAGAGAAAGATGAGAACTAGAGATTCGAAGAAAGAGAAAGTTGAGGATATGGGAGGAAAGGGTGTTAGGGTGTATAGACATGTACTGGAAGAAAGGCAAGGAGACTGAGGGGACGTTAAAGACGAGAGTTGGTAAATCAGAGATAGGGGACGAGGAGAGAGGAAAGAAAGTGTGGAAAGAAAGTTGATAAGAGGGATAGGTAGCAAGAAAAGTAAGAAAGCAGTAAGGGCTGGTGCAGGATAGGCAAAAATTCGATGGATTTTTCAGGATTAATGATGAGAAAGAAAGGAAAGGAAGATCATGCATAAGATATAGGATACGAAAATATTGTGTGCGAATGTGGATGTGTAAAGCAGTGCAACAAGGATTTCTCAGAGCGAGAGAGAGAGATAAGAAGAAGAGGGGGGAGAAAAAGAGGGGAGAGAGGGGGGTAGGGGGGATTGAAAAGAGTAGAGAAGTGAGGGAGGAGCATGAGACCAAGGCTAGAAGGTTGGTCTTAGGGGAAGGAATCAGTCGTGAGAGGTGGTGAAGGATGCGAAATAGTGAGAAAGAGGATTATGGTTTTGAACAATGGGAGTAAGAGGAGGGATGAAAAAATATGGAAAATAAATTAAGCGATAACTAAAAAAATTAGAGACATGAAAGAGACAGAAAGCTAAGAGGCTGGTGGAGTCGAAAAAGGAGAAGTGAAAATTGCTAAAAATGAGAGGGTAAAGAAATATCTGAGGCAGGAGCATAAAGTAATGTAGGTGTGGACTATGTTAAAAATATGGGAGTTTTAGGCAAGGAAAGGAAGGAGACGCAAAGGATGAACCGTAGAAAAGTGAAGGAAAATAGGCAAGTAACAGGTAAGAAAGTACAGGAAAAAGGTAGAAGGAGAAAAGTCGATATTAGGGGCAGGTATGAGAGCTGAAAGAGGGAGGATAAGAAGTTGTGACAAGAAGAAGTATAAGAAGAGCCAGCTAGTGAGAAACAGAAAGTATAAGTCGTAAAAAAGGGAAAGAATAGAATGAGTTGAGGAGTTGGGGAGTAGCGTGAAACCAGGGTGAGACGGTGAGTCCCAGGGGAGGAAATCAGTAGTAAGAGGCAGTGAAGTCTGGGGAATAGTTAGCATAAGAATTACAGTTACGAACGAAGGGAGTAAGAAGATGGAAAAATATGGGAAATAAGTTTGGTAAGTAGGGAAGTGATGGACAGAGAAGAGACAGTATGCTCTGAGAAAACCGGAGTATAGAAAGAGGAAGAAATATGTGTAAAAGAGGAGAGTGTAGATAAGTAATGAAAGGGGTAGGTAAAGGAAAATGAAGTTCAGGAAGGAAGTTGAGGAGTGTGATAAAGGTGAGTTTGAGAGATGGAGGAGGGACAAGAAGTGGGGATAATTGAAGAGAGTGACAGGTAGATTGATGATTGCAAAAGAGGGAGTGGAAGGATGAAAAAAGATGAGTTGGAGGGGAGGAGAATCAGGTCAAGTGATAGGGGAAGAAGGTATGGGTAGGGAAGGGAAGGAGAGTTTGGGAAAAAAAGGGTGAGGCAACAGGGGAAGAGAAAGTGCAGAAAGGAGAAGAATGTGCGAGGAGAGATTCAGGAAAAATGAGTTAGGACCATTAACGTAAAATGAAGGGAGAGGTTAATAGAAGTGCAGTTAAAGGGAGAAATTCTATGGTTCAGGATGCAAAGAGGAGCAATTGAGGTGTGTTACAAGAGAAGAAGAGGAGCGATGACTGATCGATGTTATCAACAAGAATTATTTCACAAAATCTTCAATCAATTCAATTATTATTCTTATGCTCATGCACATTACAGAAATAGGCTTCCACATGAAAAGTTTCCGATTAATAGGAAAAACAAGTGCCTGCTAAATTAAATAGGTTATGAAATTGAAAAAAAGACAGAATCCACAATATTCATGCAAACAGGAATTTTCTCTATTACATGATTCTCCTTTGCTTCTTGACAATCATTATAAGAAAAGTGTTACTTCGAAAATTTGCAAGGGTGCCAAGTCAATGCAGAGTAAGTATATGCAATTTTTTTCTTGTTTGGTTTCTACATTAAAAACTTCGATTTCCACAAAAACATGTTCAAATAACGAATAATATGCTCATAGAAAATACTGACGAAAGCCGCATGTTCTGAAATTCATGCTCCAAAATATACCTTCACTTGCACATTAGATGTGCGTGAATTTCATTGCTATCTAGGCTGTCTGAAAATACGTAAGTTTCCGAAAAATATTTTTTCCGATAATGAATAATCCTGAATATCAGTTGATAGGTTTTCAAGCCAGAAATGATTTCTATGCAAATAACTACGCAGCCGAAGATATTATTGAACATCAATCATTATTTCAGCGATAAAACCATCACATGAGCACAAATGCCATGCAGCTTCACCAACTGATTATTGTCTCGGTCATGATTGATAAAAGTTGTTGAATGGAAGAGCCTTCTTTTCCGTCAAATAAATTTTCAATCAGTTTGCGAAAAAGAGTCTAATCATCAAACCGATTCTTCAAATATTGAAATGGCCAATTAAATAAAATTACAAATCAACTCGTTCCAAGCCAAGGTATATTTCATATAGTAGCACCAACTTTGAATAATTTGATTGAATATTCATTTCCTGTAAGAAATCCATTTCATGTTATTAAAAAGTGCTAATCAATTCAATGAATATTCTTGACATTTCCTGAATCTTTTTTATACATAAGTGATTATAACAAGTTTTGCAACCTTCATTTATAAATAAGAAAGACATGACAAATGAGAATAGAGAGTTGAAGATTCTACCGTGAGTGACGCGAAATACAAAATTTAAATTCCTGCAGTCAACATGAATTAGAGTTCCGGTTCTTTTGAAAAAGATCGATGTAAACGGTACGAGTTCTAGAGAAGACATCCATTTCGCTATTTGAAAATGACTTTAGAACGATAGAATCTATACGCATGCCTCACATTTTTCCACTTCTGCAATGGCGTGTTGATTTTGAAAAAATTGAGTTTCTTATTATTGATATTATTTTCACGATAAAACCAAAAATTATGCGGCCCATTCAGGTTCAATGGTAGTCCATGGCGTCGTCAGAATTTGAACTTGCAGTGTTTTTTTTTCGCCTGCTTATTCTCAAAGTAAATAATATTTTGTTTTGAAAAATCAGTGGATTAAAGAATGAATATTAGTCGATGGCTTCCTAGCTCTTTTGTGTTTGTATTTCTCACGGATATTCTGTTTTTGATCAATTTGGAGATTCTATCAAAGCAATGTCGGAACAGACGACGGACGGTTCACATGCATTAAAAAGAAATCATCAGTAAAAAATAGAAACATGAAGGAGTCAGAAATTTGTCGGCTTATATATTTTCTTCAATTTCCGAAATTCCAACCCAAAAAATTGTCTCCTCTGAAAATAAGCAGGGGGAAAAATTATATAATATTATTGATAATAATAATAAATCTTTATTTAGTTGTCAACGAAGAAACAAAATGTACAAAAAAATATATGAGGTGGATCCAAAAAATAACTCAAAGGGCGAGGTACAGCTCACAGCTGCTTCACAACCTATCCAAATTTTTATTACGTCATAGACAACCATTTGTCCTTAAGATAGATCAAAAACGGATTCATACATCGTTCTTTACTAAACAACGTTTTCTTTACGTTTTTTTCGTACGATGCGAAATTTTCCTGAAAATTCAATTTTTCCGAAAATTCAATTTTTCTCTATTTTCAAGGTAATCATCAACGAAAAAAATGAAAGAAACGTATTGAAAAAAGATTCGAGACACATTCGTAAAAGATTCTAGTCGATTGTGTTGACAAGCATGGAGGGGGTGTGGTGGTTGGGAGGTGAGTGGCCGGTTTGAGGAAAGTGAGTGGTTTTGAGAATAATTGATGGTTGAGAGTAGGGATGGTTATGGTGAGAAGGAAAGTGGGTAATTGATAAGAAGTTTAGGGTTTTGATGGTAATGAATAATTGAGAGAAAATTATTTGGTTGACAAAAAAGTGAACAGTTTGGACGAAAGTCAGTGTTTGACACGATTTTAGGTGAGAAATTTGAAAAGCAGGGAGGAAAATGGGTCACTGTAGGAGAGTGAGTGGTCGAGTGGGAAGAGGTTAGGGTTAGAAAATACAGAGGAAAGTGGTTAGTTGGAAGGGAAGTATGTGGTAAAGAGAAAAATGGGTAGTTAAGATGCGCATGGGAGATTAGTTTGGAAGGCAGGAAAGAAAGTGGGCAGATTAGAAGGAAGTGGGTAGTTCGTTGAGAATTGGATAGCTTAGAGTAAAGAGGGTGTTAAAGAAAATATGGAGTTGTTTAAAAAAACGTGGATAGTCGAACGGAAGTTATTGTTTGAGTTATATATAGGTAATATAATTGGAAGGTGGAGAGAAAAATAGGTGGTAGGAATGCAAGAAGGTGATCAAGAAGAAATGGGCTGATTGAGAGAAAAGTGAATGATTTTGAAAGGGAAAGGTAGTCGCGAATAAGATGAATGGTTGTATAAGAAAAGGATTATTGGGTGCCAAGTATGTGGTTGGAAGGGTTGGTTGGAGATGTTTGTCAGTAATTGGTGATTAATTTGGCTGTCAAGGGGAAAAGTGGAAGGTTGAGATGGAAGAAGGTGGTTCAGAAAGAGGGTACTTGGGAGGAAAGAGTGTGTTCGGGAGAAAATTTTTCGGTTGAGAGAAAAGTGGCTGGTTGGACTGACTCAACGTGATTGGGTTAGAAGGCTCGCAAGAAAGTGGATGATTAAAATGGGAGTAAGTTGCTTCGAGAAAACTAGATAGGTAATATGCTCGTAGTCCTTTCAGTTGGGAGGGAGGAGAGGAAGTTTGTGGTTGAGAGAGAAGTGTTTAGTTGGTTGGAAAGTTGATGTTCGAGAGCAAAGAGGATGATCGGAAGGAAATTAAGAGTTTTTGAGGAAAGTGGATAGTTTTGAGAAAATTGAGTGGATAAGAGGAAATAAAGTGTTCAAGATGATTTCAGGTGAATGGGTTGAACGGCCGAAAGAAATGCAAGTGGTTGGAAGGGTGTGCGTGGTTGAAGAAATATGGATCGATTGGAAAGGACTTGATGGTTTTGGAAAGAATGGGTTGTCAGAAGTAAAGTGGGTGGTTGTGTAAAAAACGGATAGTTGGGTGCAAAGTGGGTGAGTTCGGTAGGAAGTGGGTGTTTGAGTCGCCGTAGGTAATTGAGTTGAGGCAAAAGGAAAGAAGGTGATTAGGATGAGAATGAGTGATCGAGTTGCTTGTTGGTGTTTGGATGGAGTTGCATGAATGACAGTCATTGCTTTGATAAGAAGTTGTTAGTTGTCATGGAAATATGTGGTTGGGGGAAGAGAAGATTTGTAAGGAATTGAGTTCTGGAGAGGAAAATGGGTGTTTGATATGTTAGGAGGTGATTGACTTGACAGGCAAGGAAAAAAGTGGAATGTTGTGAGCGAAGTTTATAAGTGAGAGTCAAGTGAGTGTTTGATAGGAAAAAGGGTCGTTGACGAGAAAGTAGGAAGTCAAAAAAAGGCAAGTGGTTGAGAGGAAAGTAGGCGTATGAGATGATTCTATCTGATTGAGGTAGGAGGCTGAGAGGAAAATGTATGGGTGAAGGGCAAGATGGTGGTTGAGACGATTTGAGGTAATTGGATTGGAAGGCAGGGAATAAGAAGTTAATTAATTGGTTTTTTTGTGTTCAAGAGGTTCGAAGATGATTAGGCAGAAAGTGGATGATCCTGAGGAAAGTGAGTGGTAAGAAGAAGAGCAGGCGGTTGTTTCAAAAACGGTTATGAGGTGCAAAGTCAGTAGATTAGGTGAAAATTGGGTGTTCAAAGTGCTCGTAGGTCATTGAGTTGGAATGCAAGGGATAAAATAGGTAATTGAGAGGCGGTTGTTTGAGTTGCTTGTGGCTGATTAAGTAAAGATGCAGAATGGAAGGTGGAAAGTTTTGAACCAAGTGGGTACTTAAGAGGAGAGTGGGTTTTATGGAAGAAAGTGAAGAGTTAAGAGAGATGCGAGTAGTTTTAACAAAGGAGGATAGCGTACAAAAACTAGGGATTCTTGTGAGTAAATGAGGAGAGAGGTCAAAGGGGTCGAAGAAATTTGGGGATTGTGAGGGGAGTCGTGAGGGAAGTCAGTGACTGAGAGGATAGAAGTACGGAAAAATAACTGGGTTGTTGGAGAGGAAGTAAGTGTTTAATATCAAACACGGAAATTCTAAAGAGAGATAAAATTGAAAATAACATTACATTTATTTGTAATGAAATCAATAATATTTGTCATGCAGTGCTATAGAGTATTGCTTATGTGAGGAATCCTTGGAAATGTACGCAAAAACCGCGTAATAAGATTCTTGACACATTCTCACATTATCGAATTGGAAAACTTCGGATAATAAGGAATTCCGAATACCCTTGCCGACTCCATGCGAAACATCAATCCGAAAATTGTTTATCATTTCCACTGTGATTTCCTCTTGAGGGTTCAAAAACAAAAATGTCAAGAAATTTCTGACGAATCGGGATTTTCAATCATGTGTGGTAATCCAAAAAGGCGTTTAAATTTAGGAGATGAAGAATGTACAATATTTATTACCGAAATTTATTACGATCCTAAATTTATTGATTCTTGAGTATATAGTTTTTATTCTAATTGAAATTGTCAAATTGTGATTCTATTTACGAATCTATAATATTGTCAATTACTATTCAACGATCAATTTCGTTGGCGTAGAGAACGGTTTTTTCCAAATTTTTTTGAAAACAATTGAAGACAAGTGAAGGGGATAAAAGAAAATAAGAGAAGGAATCGCAGAAGTTTTAAAATTAGTGTGACAATAACGAAAACAGATGTTTTTGAAAGTAAAGTAATTGCTCATTTTATTTTCCCCTTGCAATGAGGATAAACTTGTTTTTTGTTATTGTGAAAGAATTACACTTTGCCTTTTTATCTGCTGTTTTATGTCCACGGCATGAAAATCTGGAATAAACCCTGAAAAATATGATTGCCAAACTTATTCATGTCGTTTTAACTCAATATATCCAGATTCAAAAAAAGTTTTCTCAGCTTTTTCCTAATTCTTAATCATGAGGGCAAACGTAATATTGATGTTTTTACTAAGTAAGTGACACATTTGAGATAAAATAGAAGATCATTATTATCAATAAGATTCCATTTTAGTTTAGAATCCAGTGACGTTTTCGTAATTTACAAATAACAGAATTTGTATTAACGGCAATTCATTTCTACCAAAAAGCAAGAACGTTGAATTCTTTGTTGAGAAGGAACCAAAAATTATCATCGGTGAAGTGCAGAAATTTTGAAACTCATAGTTAAATCTTCAGAAAAAAGAGAGATTCATTCCAACCAAAGGGAAAAAATCATAAAAGAGGGTGATTCTCAAAAACGGAATGTTAATCCCAGGGTATAATCTAACGGGCAGCTCTGATCAAAAGGGCAGTTCTAAAAAAAAATCTGCAGTTCTAAAACTTTATTATGGGCAGTGCAAAAATACATTTCAAAAGTTGATGGAGGGAGAAAAGTGAAAAATTGGCGCACAGGAAGACAAGAATTACTTAAAAATCAAATCTAAGGGTGTACTACAAACACTACCATGCACAGGAAAATCGGATTTTCAAATCCTTTTCTTTTTATTTTCATTTTTTAGTTTTCGTATAATAGGGATTCAGTTAGTTCTAAATGAAGCTTAGATTAAACTCTGGGTAATCCAAAAAAAAAACTTCTTTGAGACCGGTCCATTTTCAAGAAAAGAACTCTTCAACAAAGTACGTGAATCGCGAACAAAAAAGGTAGAACTTTCATCGCATGAAAAATTAATAACGATATGCATCCATTTTGAACCAAACAGTTTAATCTGTAACAAAAATTCATCGATTCGAAGATGAAGAAAAATAATGATAAATGATAAAATAATTTTATGAAAGAAAAAAATATGTTTGCAATAGAAAACACTCTAAATCTACAAAAAAGATGAATTTTCTACCGTAAAGGATAAATTATTGCAGAAATGCATCAATTTTTCATTAGATAGTTGTATTTTAACTATAATTCATTACTTCCAACAATAAGAAACTAACAAATATTATATGGATTCATTCAATTTTTAGGAAATAAAAGATAAGTGTACAACAAGTTACGTAAAATAAAAACCAAATAGATGCAACTTCCATCACATAAGATAAATTTTAAACGAAATAGATCAATTTTAAATCAAACAATTGGATCTCCAACCTTGATTGATGGATTTTCAACAAAAAAGTCAAGAAGCAGTTTCATTTTCAAAAGAAAAAATGTATAAACAACGGAAAGAAGTCATTCTGGATGAAGAAGATAAACCTTCAGAAGAAAAACATGGATTCACAACAGAATATACCAATTTTTAGCCAAATAGTTGAATTTTTAACTAAATATAAGACTTTTTTTCCCGGAAAAGAAGAAACTTCGGATGGTACTATATTTTCAGTGTTTGAATATACAAGGAATAAACCATCAATTTCCAACGAAGCATGTGAAATTTGAACCGCATAAGATAAATTATCGCCGAGATACATCAATTTTGAAACAAATTATTGAAGCTCTGAAGAAAATTGATTGATTTTCACCCAGAGGAATAGAATGATAAAACAGTTCAATTTTCAGAAAAAGGGATAGATTCACAACAGAAGCACCCACTTTCATTTGAAAAGATGCATTTTCAAACGCGAAATATGGATTATCAACAAAGTGCATAAAGTTTTTACCCAAATAGTTGAATTTCACCTAGAGAGAGGATATGAGAGGAAGAAGAAAATAAGTGATCTGACAGCTTTGTTAGGCCTGATAATAAGAAAACAAGGGAAGAAAGATCACGCATACGATATATGATACAAAAAAAAGTGTGTAGGTATGTGGAGGTGTAAAGGCATGAATCCAGGGTGAGAAGATAGTTCGTAGGGGGAGGAATCAGTAGTGAGAGGCGAGGAACGATGCAAAATAGTACAAAAGAGGATTAGAGTTGTGAATAATGAGAGTTAGAGGATGAAAAAAATGGGAAATAAATGGAGTAATAGGTAGAACAATTATGGGCATGGAAGAGACAGTATTAGGACATTGGAGCTCGGAAAAGACATGGAAGAAGTGCTCAAAATAAGAGGGTACATAAAATATGTGAGTCAGGAATATAAAGTGATGTAGGTGTGAACTATGTAAAAATTAAGAAAGATACATGCAAGGAGAGGAAGGAGACGTGAAGGATCAACCGTGGAAAAGTGGAAGGAAATGGGCAAGTAACGGGGAGGGAAGCTCGGGAAAAAGGTCAGGGAGAGAAGTAACATATCAGGGGCAAGTATGAGAGCTAAGAGAGGAGGGAGAAGGAGTTGTAGAGAGTTAAAGTCCGAGCAGAGACAGTTGGGAAGAGACATGAAGTATCAAAGGTAAAAAAGTAAAGGAATAGAATGAGTTGAGAAGTTAGGAAAGAGCATGAAACTAGTGTAAGAAGGTGGGTCTCAGGGAAAGAAATCAGAAGCAAGAGGCAGTAAAGTGTGGGGAATATTTAGAAAATGAATTAAGGTCACGATTGATGGAAGTGAGAGGATGAAAAAGATCAGATATAAGCGAAATGATAAGTAGGAAAGTCCTGGACAGAAAAGAAACAGTAAACTATTAAAAAGTGAAGTTCAGGAAGGAGAAGGAATAAGTGTGAAAAATGAGAGGGCGGATAAGTGAAGAAAGGGGTAAGTTAAGGGAAAGGAAGTTTAAAGTGAGGGTTATAAGCGCAGGTTTTAGAGATGAAGGATGAGGGAGGAGAAAAAGTGGAGAGTGAAGATAGTGCCAAGGAAATTGATGGTGGCGAAGGAGGGAGGTAAAGGATGAAAAATGAGGAGTTAAAAAAGATACGAAGTAGGTGAAGTGATAGGTGAAAGAGGTATGGGTAGGAGGGAAAAGAAAGTTGGTAAAGGACAGTATGTGAGGAAGAGGAAAGAACTGCGAAAAGAGGAAGGATATGAGAGAAGGGGATGGAGGGGAAGTGAGTTAGGACCATTGAGGTTCAATAAAGGGAGAGGTTAATAGAAGTGCAAGTAAAAGGAAATTATAGAGTTGAAGATGTGTAGGGGAGCAATAAGGGGGAGCTGAAGGAGAAAAAGGAGGGTAAGGGCCTATGAATTCTATCGACAATAATAAATTCAGAAAGTTTTATAAAAATTTAATCTCAATTCATATGCGCATGCACATAACATAAATAAGCTTCCACATGAAGAGTTTTCTATCAATAAGAAAAACCAGTTCCTGCCTAATTATATAGGTCATGGAAATGGAAAATAGACGGAATCCACGTTATTTATGCAAACATTATTTCTTCATCTTACATGACTCTCCTGCTCTTCTCGACAAAAATTATGAAAAAAGGGTTAACTGAAAAATTTGGAAAATTGCAAGACTCGATGCAGAGTACGTATACGCAATTCTTTTCTTCTTTTGTTTACATTGAAAACTTTGATTTCCACAAAAAACATGTTCAAACAATAAATAATATGCTCATAGAAACCACTGAAGGAAGCCACATGTTTTAAACTTCATGCTCCAAAAGCTATCTTCACTTGCACATTGGTTGCGAGTGAAGTTTTTTGCTACAAAGATTGTCTGGGAATGAGAAGGTTGTAGAGAAAAAAATTTTGATTATTAATGAATAATATTTAATATCAGTTCTAAGGTTGTTTAGGTCAAAAATTACTTCTATGCAAATGACAATGCAGCCAAAAATATCAACATCAATCATTATTTCAGTGATTGAAACATCACATGTTGACAAATGCCATCATGCATCACTACGTCCTTATTGTTTCGGTCATGATTGATAAACGTTTCTTTATTTGAGAGTCTTCGTTTCTTTTAAATGTATTTAAAATTATGTTTGCGAAAAAAAATCTTTTGATGAAACCGATTTTTTAAATATTGGAATGAATAAAAGAATGTATCAATATTAGATGTCAATCAACCCGTCTCGAGCCAATGTTTCCTTCATGTAGTAGCACTAACTCTGAATGATGTTATTGTATAATAATTTACTGTAAAAAATCTATTTTATAATAATAAAAGTGCTAAGGGAATAAAATATATATTCTTAACGACACTTTGGACCATTTTCAGATATGAGTGCTGAAAATAGGCGTTTCAATCTTCATCCATGAATAAGAAAGACTTAACAAATGAGATAAGAGTCAACATGAGAATTTTTTGTTCCAGCTTCAAATTTGTCAACGCCTGAAAGAGCGTGCTGATTTTGGAAAAATTAAGTTATTTGGTTTTTTATTGAAAAATGTTTTCAATCTTTGAAGGAATCGTTCACGAATCAAATGAAAAATATGTATCGAAAAACAATTAACAACACATTCAGAGATGGTTCTAGTCGATTGGAGTGAAAATCAGGAAGAAAGGTTGGCAGTTCGTAAGGATCTAAGGGTTGTGGAAAAAATGAGTGATCGACTGAAAAGATGGTGGTTCACAAAAAAGTGTATAGCTGGGCTGAGAGTTAGTGTTTGACACGATTTTAGGTGAGTAAGTTGGGAAGATTGGAGAAAAGTGGGTAGTTAAGTGGGGAAAAAGTGTTTCAGAGAAAAATGGTTGGTTGAGGAAAAAGTGGTTGGTTAGGCTGACTCAACGTAAGGAGGGTTAGAAAGCACGCAAGAATGTGAGTAGCTAAAATAGAAATGAGTAGTTCCAAGAAAAGTGGATTCCTATATTCGAATGATAACGTGAACGGTAAAAACTGTGGTCAAAAATGCAAGTTTTATTACAACTTTATCAACGCCGCGTAACTATGATATAACTAACCAAAGAACGCGACATTTAATTTGGCACAGGTTTTCGAAGTCATCCGCCGTTCAGGATATACGTAAGAGAATACAAAGCTCCTCCTCTCTCCACAAATTCTTTCTTGAAATTACAAGACGAACTTTATATCACACCAATAACCTAATATTAAACCTGCAAAAATATATGCATGACAAATTTCGATCTTTTTTTTTATAAATCTTTTGTTTCTTAAGGTCTCGACTTCATCAGGCACTCGATTCAAGCCGCGGCTAGTGATAAAACACCAGGCAAAAAGACCCAAGAATAATTTCCGACGAAATATAATAATAACCGACCGATGGTGTTCTCGCGTTACCGTCGCGATAGGGCCTAAGCTTCTTTCTAATGACTCCGATGGCTACGTTGGCCGTAGAATTGCTACTGATAGGGTTACCAATGACAAACAGCGAAAAAAAGAGGGAGGAAGGGACTAAGAGGAACACCAAAAAAACCCAATTATGATGGAGAGTTATAGGAATATATTGAAACGCTTGTTGCTTCCTAAGGATCATCGGGGCGCCCCTGGAGCCACCGCTGAGAGCCACAGCATGCGGGACGGCGGTCATGGCGAGCTGCGTGATGGTCAGGCAGATCTCGCCAATCAACTATCCGGCCAGCAAGAACATCTACGGAATGCGGGAAACAGTGAAACATCAGCTGTATCTGTTGAGGATGCTTTGCTAGCTCAAGCTATTTGCAGCCAACCACCTCATTAGGAATACCGTGGGAGAGCATCATATGGACTACCGAAATGATGGAAGAATTGATGCGTCTCTATTATCAGAGCGCGAAATTTAAGACCAAGCGCGAAAAGAGCTACAATTTGAGGACACAATTCGCGGAGAAGTATCCCCATATATAGAGATTTGTTGTAAAGGATCTCATCACAAAGGTCAAGGACATCCGCAATAATCTTCTTATCTTAGAAGATCGAGCAATGGAGATAAGGCGAGAGGCAAAAGCGTCGGGCGAAAACGTCAACAATGGAGATCAGTTCAATGAAGCTGTGCAAGATCAAGCCGAGACTGATAGAGCCGTTGACATTCCTGCACAACCTCTAGATGCTCCAGTACTACCACATCTTCCAGAAGCAGACATCCTGATTCAACCAGACGCTATAGTGGAGATTCAGTGTCCGAAGAGGCAATTGAAATGGACATACCATATGAACAGAGATGTGATGGGCCTCTTTTTTGTGGCTCATTGTCACTACTACTCTGCCCGCTGTCAGAGTGTGGGAAGAGAACATCATCATCTCTTCTTACTTGAGTACCTGCATCTAGCCACAAAGATAGGGGAACATAATATGGTAGATCAACAACGCTTAATATCTGGTAGCAGATTGCTCTCGGAGCTTTAAATTGCCACTATCAGAATGGAGGCAGAACAGCAACCTTCAAATAATGAAATACTTCAACAACAAGGTTTTGCCTTTGCACTTGAATGCAGAATTATCAGTGCTACAGGTGCAAACTCTTGTATATTGTGCGACTGTGGCAGTCGTCTGAACCCCAAGTCGTAGAACAAGACCTACAGATGCAGTCTCTGCCCAAAGGCGTGAACAAGATCCCACATGGAAAATCAGGTTGTATATGGATGTTAGCAATATAAGCAGCAAATTGGGTCGACTTACCCTATATAAGAGCGGCAACAGAGCCAGAGGGCTGATAATCCGTTTGAATGAAAGTATCTACCTTCATAACATCGAGACACTAATACCAACGATATAAGATAAGATAATTGATTTTCAACGGCAGAGACTTGGTGTTCCAACTGCCAGACGCAGGCGGGATTCAGAGCAGGTAGGAGCACTATAGAAAATATTTATATTTTGCAGCACGTAGTGGATAGGGAAATAGTAAAGAAGGGGTCAAAAGTGTACGCTTTCTTCGTAGA
>WSXT02179452.1:0-21409 GCA_011762715.2 Neuroterus valhalla | reverse complement strand
AAAATAATTATTATATAAATTATTTCAAGATAATAACTTTAGGCCCTTATTAATTCAACTGAATTTGAATAATAATTCGGCGCTCTCAATATCTAAGGTTCGGGCGAACCCGAGTATGCAACGAAACCAAGCGCAACACAGCAAAACATAAAATCACCGTCGCTCCCGTGTTGAATTTTATTATACGCTCCGCCCAGTCCGACGTAATATCTTTGGTCTGAGGCAAATGTCAAAAGGGTTTTTGTATTTGGGAATGAAAACAATACCAATAGTTATCGATAGTTTTTCAAAAGCTATCGATAGTTATCGATATCTTCTTTGGGTTGATAGTTATATTCTTCATCCTCAGCTGCCCAGGCAGGAGCCGAGAGAACCATACGCAAAAGTCAGCGCACCGCTGTAGTCGATCCTAGAGAGCAGAGTCTATAGAGTCTCCCGTGCGTGCGTCGCACATGCCCAGCCAATGCTTCTCATAGTGCAAGGAACTGCTTCTTGGCACGCGTATATATGTGCTACGCACTGCCCATGCGTGTGCTATGGCACTCTCCTGAAACGTGCAAAGTTAGCAGCGGCTGTGCTCATGCCCGTAGCACCAAGAGACGTGCAGGTGAGCTGCCTGGCGCTGCAATCAGCACTCTAGTATATCTGCTCTGTAGCATCGACTATAGCGGTGCGCTGACTTTTGCGTGCACGCGCAGGTCTGTGGCAGAACCAATACTGACAGCAGGAGAGAAATGGGGCACCTGCCCCTAGTGGGAGACACTGATCCCAATGTTGGCGACTTTTTCTTTGCGCTTGCGCTGCGGACGCTTGCCCATTGGCCACAGTTGGCGCCAGCTGGAACGCTAATTCAAAATGAGCAATGAAACCTCTTCTCGTAATTGAAATAAATAATTAATGAGATTGCCCAAAATATATAAAAATTGTATAAATTTTGCTTTAAAGCATAAACAAAATCTATAACACATATGTTTTAGAATTTGAGTGAAAATCAACTGCTATATGGGAAATATATGTGTCATAGATTTTATTTATGCCTTGAATCAAAATTTATACAACTTTTATATATTTTGGTGTAATTTGTTTAATCATTTATTTCAATTACGAGGAAAGGTTTTATTACTCATTTTGAATTAGCTAGCCAGCTGGCGCCAACTTTGGCCAATGGGCAAGCGTCCGCAACGGAAGCACAAAGAAAAAGTCGCCAACATTGGAATCAGTGGTGAATGGCGAATGGTGAATGGGAAGGGGAATTAGCCTGATGATTAGCCTACTTGTAGTTTGGTAAGGGTGGTTTTTGTGGGTTATGGAAAATCCCAACGTGATGGAGCAAAACTAACCTCGGATTTGAAATCAGCGACCCCAAAAACCTAAGATCAGCATGGTCTCGTCCCGGGAAGCATTTTTTCGATTTTTTGGTTGAGCTGTGTAATTGTCAATTTCCAATTTGAAATTATTTTGCACTTTTTACACTTAAGAGTAACATAAACTTCTAATTTGCATTTTTCTGGTTGAATATCTTACTTTCCAATTAGTTGTGAGTTTTGGTCTCAGTGGTTGCTTTCAGAAAACAAATTTTTTGCGATTCGTTTAATCTGCATAATTGGGAAATAATCCGAGTTTGGCTATGATTTTATTGAGGAAAGATAGGCATTTCGTTTTCATGATAGCTTATAGCTTATGAGAGTGTTTTTTGGAGAAATAGTTTATGCACTTCCTGAGCGCCCAAAAAAGAGCCCGGAAACTCAGGTGCGTTCTATTCTGCAAATATATCTAATTTTCTCTAGCAGAGGTGCTGACGCCAGCACCTCCAAGCAAATGCCTGTTTTTCAGGTAAAGTAAAAGTGTTTATTATTATCCAATTGCAAAAGTGCTAGCGCAACGAACCTACCAAAACTCTAGTCAACAGACTATTTACATTTTTCAAATAACAGAACAGCTGAATATAAACAATGTCATTGTTCACGTAACACAATGGTACGTATCTCTCTACCAAGGATGCTATCGGAAACATTCAGTCAGATGGGAGGGGGATAGGGAAGGGGTCGACAAAAAATTGCCACGAAAGACAATGTAGCATTCTATTTTACGCATATATGTATATTTGGAAACATCTGGTGGAAAACCTTTTAGTTGGCAAGCGCATTCATACGTTAATCATTATCATTTATGGTCATCTACTGTAACATAAGATAAGGATAGCCGCTGGTACTCTATTCCTCGGTTTATCTGTTTTCCTCAATTTAATTGGTGAACATATATAATACTCAATACTTATATATCATGTTATTCCTAAAACATATATATCGTCACATGTAGAAATAATAGGAGGCGTGGAAAAAATAAAATGAAAACGCGATTACGTGGCGAGATTCCCCAATTTAATGGAACAATGGTAACATATGGTCATACTTGTACATAGCTGACGTCAACTCTACCAATAAAGCGTATTGCCGAGTCATTGCTCTATAGTTATACTTCACCTGTTTATTAACTTTTATTATTTCTGAAATTTGAAGTCGTTTTGAATTTTGCGTCGATTCTCATTTGCTTTCCACTTACATGGTTGCGTTCTGTCAACGTGGCACCAGATATTACCTTGTAGTTCCAGGAATTCTCTTCACGATTGACAAAAGTTAAATTTTATAGGACTTTTGATTTCTATCCACTACAAATATTTAAAAACTACCTGTTATTATTGATAAAAAGACAACATTTTATTTCGAAAATGCAGTATTTTATATAAATCAGCATATGTTATCTGCAGTCCTCTTTTCCTTTTGACGCAAAAATCTTCTCGTCTTGAACTGATCAAGAACGATCTTCCTAAAAAATGTAAATTTCTAATTCTGGAGTGAAAACTTCAGAAATATCATATTCGAATTCTACTGTTTCTAGCGATTTCAGCGATATGTTTATTGACTTTGTACGTGAAAAATGAGGAATTTAGCTAACAAGGGAAAGCTTCGGACTGGGTTATCAAAATTCAAATAAGACCATCTTCAATCGATAGAGTATCAAAAATTATCGCACACAAATCCCAGCGTTTTTGTAGGTGGGCTCTAGTTTCGCGATATTTCATTCTTGAAAATCATGCTCGCAGCGGTAAACCAACTACTACCTAGTCTGTTGCTCCACGTTCATGTGGTGATAGTGGCTCGGCGGTTGGATGCTCGCCTTCTACCTCGATGCCGCTGGATCGAATCTCCGGAAGGGTAATTTTTTTTCTACTGACAACCATAAAAAACGATTATTTGATGACGCTTTCTCGATTACTGAAATTTGATACCTTAAAAATATTTGAACATTTGAAATAATTGTTATTTATTCATTATTTATTATCATTAGTATTTATTATTCTTTATTCATTGTTGTTATTTTTCATTATTTATTATTATTACTTTAACTCTCAAAATATTTTTTGAGCATCAAATTTCAGTCAACATGAAAGTGTCATCAAGTGATTGTTTTTTATGGTTGCCAGTAGAAAAAAAATACCCCTCCGTAGATTTGATCCAGTGGTATCCGCCGAGCCACTATCACTACATGAACGTAGAGCAGCAGACTAGGTAGTAGTTGGTTTACCGCTGCGAGCGTGATTTTCTAAAAAATTAATATCGCAAAACTAGGGCCCATCTATAAAAACGCCGGGACACTTGTGCGATGATTTTTAATATTCTATCGATTGATGATGGTCTCGTTAAAATTTCGATACCCCAGTCCGGAGCTTTCCCTTGTAAGTTACAGGGTACAAAACAAAGTCATAGTAAACTTTGTCTCATCCCCACTGCCGCTCTCCGGCTAGAATATTTAGTTGCAGGAAACACAACTTTTGAAGTTAGAGTATTTTCTAGGATGTTCGATATCTGCGAAGCTACCTTGATAAAAAAGAAAGATGAGGATGCTTAATTTGTTTATTGAAATTAGCTTTGTTATCGGAATGCTAATAGTACCTTACATGTTATCATTTTCGAAAACGTGTACATATAATTACGGACTTGGCAAATTTTTAACCGAAAAAATTAAGAAACAAAAATTTAAAAAAAAGAACAGTGATGAAAATAAAGTCTCTGAGAATTAAATTTTTTTCTAAATACTAAATATAGACAATAAATATATCACCCTGATGAAATATCGAATAAATTGCTTCGGTTTTTTGTTCAGTTCGAGGGAAAAGCCGGCATATTTCATTTTTGCCCAGGGGCGGCAAATTCCTAAATCCGCCTCTGCCTATGGTCCTATGAAACACCACTTTACTTACTAAGCGCAAACGTTGAGGTAGAAGTAAAATTGGGACCCCCCAACGGAACTAGGGTCTACACGGGTCGAAAAGTATGAAGAGCTAATTCTCGATTTCGAGTGGGGAATCCCCCACTCGCTGATTTTCCGAGTGGGGGAATCCCCCACTCACACCACTGCTTTCGCCGGCCCTGTTGGTGAGGATTTCAAGATCGAGCTGGTCAGCTTCCTCTGAATATTACTATTCGCTATGGGACGGCGAATGGAGGGGGACAACGAAACTATCGAAGCGCTCGGGGATGGTAAGTATGCAATAAAGCAGGAAACTTTTACCTTTAATTGCATTGTAAGACACAAATAAAACGGGTCATACGAGTTTTTGTGTTACTGATTGTCGAAATACTGGCACGAATAGTAAATTAAAATTTTATGAATTTCCCCGATCATCTAATAAATAAAATTAAAAAAAGGATGGATCGCTGCCGTAAGAAAAATAAAGTAAGTAACATAACCTTACTTAAATGACTGACCAATCAACTACTTGTTTAGAATTCAAACCGTTTTGTTGAAAATTAAATTTTTTGTTAAATGCGCACTATTTTAATTCAAAATTCACCTCTGGTTGAAAATATAACTGCATTGTTCAAAATCATTTCATTTTTTTTGGTGGAAATTCAAGTATTAAGTTGAACATTAATATTTCAATTTTAGAATTGAACCATTCCTTTAAGGATTTATGTACTTCGTGGAAAATTGGCCTTTTTTGTAGAAAATTACTCTTAATGGTCAAAAATGCATCTTTTTGCCTAAAATACATCTATTCATTTGAAGATTCATCATTATACTCCTCCCAAAAATTCTTTACGTTCAACGCTCCGAGTTATACAGTCAAGCATTTTTATTTAAGTCGAACATTCACCCAGTGAAAAACTCTTATGTTGGGTTTAAAATTAATTTTTCAAGCCAAGAATGTTACTATTCTATATTGGTTTGAATTTTATTTTTATGGTTCAAGTTTCAAACTTTTCTGTCGAAAAATGGTATTTTTTGGTTGAAAGTTAATTTTTTGTCAAAAATTGAACTATTCTAGTCAAATGTTCATCATTCCGGTTGGAAATTCATCCTTCTGGTTTAAAATTCAACTGCTTCAGTTAAACATTTACAATTTCATTCAATTCTCCATTATTTTATACATATATGTAATCATTTGTTCGACAGTTAGTTTTGTTATTTGTTTAAAGTTAGTTTCCTTTGTTATAATCAATTTCGTCTAACTGAAACTTCAACTTATTCCAATTGACAATTCCGTAGTTTCGGTTAAAAATCTACTTGTTTAGTTAAACATCCATTTTGTTCGATTCAAAATTTGAGTAATCAAATTATCGTTGACAATTTATCTTTTCCAGTAAAAGTTCATTTATGTGTTTGAAAATTTAACTGCTTCAGTTAAAGATTCTGTTTTTTATCATGAAACACTTCTGCTTCATTTGAAATTGGTTTTTTACACTAAAAATATTACTGTTCCATTTTTGGTTGAAAATAAGTATTCTCTCAATTTGAAATTCAACTATTTTGCTGAAACATTGAATTTTTTGGTAGAAAATTGATCCCTCTATTTGACAACTAATCTCTTGGCTGAAAATTCCACTGTTTCCTTAAATTTGTTGTTTTGCTTGAGAGCTTCATCTCTTTTGGAAGAAATTTTTTTATTTTTGTTCTTAAGTCGACAATTCAACTGTTATGGTGGAAATTTATTTCTTTTCGTCTGGAATGTTAATATCTGGTTGAGAATTCAACTATTTTGCTAGATAATTCAAGCATTATTTCGAAAAGTCATCCTCTTTGATTACGAAATTCCTTTTTTTGGAAATATTTATACTATCAACCAGACAGTTTTAACTGTTTTTTTTTTTTTTGGTTATTTGTTTTTTAGGTTGTAAAGTCGATTTTTAACTAAAGAAAATTTAAAATGAATGCGAATTTTATATTGAAAACAAGTGTTAAAATTTTATGTATGCATATATAATTTCATATAAAAATTTATTAAATATCTGATTATCAATATCAATAAATAAAGAAACATTTCAACTTTTATTCCATTACCAGAAAAATTTGAAATTTTTTTTTTCTAAAAGGTTGCTGTTTATTTATTGTTTTATCTTGAATATTCGAAATTTTTATTGAATTTCGTCTTTTTGATTTGGAAATTCGTCACTTTTGGATTGACATCGTACTATTAGGTTAAGAATGGAAGTACTCCGTTTGAAAATTCAACAATTCCATTTTTTTAATTGAAAATTCGCCTTTTTTTATGAAAAATTGAACTGTTGGATCAGAAATTCATCTTTTTGGTGAAAAATGAAATTTTCGGATTGAGCTTTTCACTTCTCTATAGGCAATTTGTCTTTTTGTCTTTTACGTTTAAAACTTCATCTCTGTTGAGAGAAACGTATTCTTATCATCTTTTGGGTATAAAATTCAACTGTTTGGTTGAGAATTAGTCTCTTTTGGGTAAAAATCTTATTATTTGGTTGAAAATTCAATTTTTCTTTTAAATGTAACAGTTTTGTTCAAAAATTCATCCTTTCCTCATGAAAGTCCGCCATTCTGTTTTGAAGTCCGACTGTTTTATTAAAAATTCGTCTTTTTCGTTGATAAATCCGAGAATTTTTGAATGGAATTGAACCACGTAGTTAGAAATTTTCTTTTCTTTCAAGAATTTATATTTTCGGGTAAAAATCCAACTGCTTTGTGAAATATTTGTCTTTTTTGGTTTGAAACTCGATCTGTTTCAGAAGAAATTCCTTCTTCTAACCATGTCTTTTAATTGAAAATATAACTTTTTGGTGGAAATTATTCTGTTTTAGTTAGAAATAATCTACCTTGTTAGAAATTTATTATTTGTTTGATGCCAGATTTATCTCCCTGAATTGAAAATTATGAGTTTTTTAGAAAATCGAATATTCGTGGAGGTGGAATCGAGATCCAAATTCAAATTATTCCCAAATGATGATACGTATCTCTTAAGTAAAGGATCATTTATTCATCCTGTTTTGTCTCGAATGGCCAATCTGGCCATTTTCATGTTTGAAACTTCATGTTTCTTTGTTGCACATTCAACTTTTTTTTCTTCGTCTTATGTAACAGAATTGATTTGTTTCGATCTTGAATGAGAAAAACTTTTTGGTTTGCAAAAAATTACCTCTCTTTTTGGATCAACAAAAACAGTTAGTTCTTTTCAAAAAAATTTACAAATCGGGCAAATTTTAGGTCATTCCGAAGAACTCTTCTGGAAAACCTACAAATTCAAACATTTGAAAATTAGAAACGGTTCTAAATAAAAATAAAAAATTTGAGAAATTGTAGGTTATCTTAAGGATTCTTCGCCAAAATCAGGTATCTAGAAAAAGTGAGGTCTTTTATAAAATTCGCAAATTCGAAAAGTTTTAGATTATCTACGGGAATTCTTGCCGGAATTGAATATTTTTCAGCAAACAGTAACATTGCTCAGAAAACATGGAGGTCCGGAACATTTAAAGTTATGCTGGGTCAATCTCAATGAAAATTTTTGATTTTCGACGAGAAATAATTGTTCTAAATAAAAATGCAACAAGCCTATTTTTGGTTGAAAATTGGTCTTCTCTGGTGGAAAAAGTTAAGTTTCATGTTTGGAATTTGATATTTTTCGGTTGTACGTTCCACTATTTTTTTGACAGTATTTTTTAATAGAATTTTGTTGCTATCGATTTCAAATAAAATAAATACTTTTTGTAAGAAATTTCAACTATTACATTTTCCTATCAAAGGTTCGTAGAAAATTTTTCCTTTTGACTTGAGAATTAAGATTCTTTTTTCGTTAAAAATTTCATTGATCATAAATTTGAGATTTTTAAACTTTTACGGTAACTAGCTAAATACGGACTAGTTAAATTTTGTAAAAAGTAATTTAGCTCCGTTAAAAAGGAACTTGAAATTAGAAGGAAAACTTCCAAGTATAACCACAAAAATACGGATTCCCGGAAAAAAAAACATCTTCTGAATAAAATTCATGGGCAATTTATAAGGGCAAATATGAGGTACTCATCCTTGTATAATTCCGTAGCTCTGCCGACTAGAGCTTCTTCCTTCTAAATTGAAAATCGTCACTTTTACACACAAAAATTTTGGACACACTCATTCCATAAAATATTAGAATAATTAACGCGTTTTTAGGAGACCGATATAATCATGTTTTACCTGAGGTAGATATTGCTGGAGGTGCTAGAAAGAGTCCATTTCGAATATGATTTTTCTGAAGTATTTAGTCTAGAAATAAAGAATTCATATTTTCAATCACTTTTTAATTTAATTTAATTACCTGACACGCAAAGATAAAATTTTCTGTTCCTGAATTGGAACCAGATGATTTGAGGAAAGCGAACGTTGACTCATGTGATAAGGATTGATCTTTTACGATTTTGTAAAAGTTTCCATGCACCACCTTGTCTTCGAGTTGTTTGAGGAAGCTTTTGTCTTCCGCTTTCTTCCCCTGTGCTTTCAGGAGCGAGGCATCTTGATGGAGTAATGCACTGTCCACATTCCTGATGTTGAGGTTCAGGCCGAAGGTTTCAGCTGCCTGCTCCGCGGCTTTGTGCAGGAACTCTCCATCTCCACTCATTTCGTGATTTCGGTGGTATAGACGTTGAAGATTGAGCAGTCCGCGTCTGCCTTTACGGCGTGCGATGTATAAGCGCAGAACAGACGAGTTGATGAGCGAGCTTTTCTTCATATGCATCATTTCGCGCGTAGTAGTATCAAGGGCCCTGAGCTCGATCTTCGTCCACGGAACCACCCCAAACGAATAGAGTAGAACTGGGACGGCAAGCTTGTTAGTCGCAGATATCTTGTTCAACGACGACAGGTTTCACGATCAAATCCGTCGGAGCAGGTGTTTGTATCTGCTTTGGAGAACCTCCTTCACTGATGCTGTATCCTGAATGCGGCTCTCAGGCACACCCAGGTATTTGTAGGTCCTTATCTATAACTGCTCCTCGCCCACGTTTCAGATGAATCTTGGGACACTTATCTAATCGGAAGTCGATACCGATTTCTCGTGTGTACCTCCCGATGATACAAAAGGATCTGCAAGATGTTCTTTTCCAGAAGCATAGATCTTTCAGTTATCCACATAAAATATATAAGTGACCTTATGCTCAAGAACATAAGTTCCGCCACAGAGGTATCCATGAGAATCGCAGAGTGCGAGGAATAGAGGCAATAGTGTGATGCAGGAGAGGAAAAGGCTCGTGGCGTCACCCTGAAAGACACCTCTCTGGAAAGTGACAGGGTTGGTAGTCACACGATGTTTTCCAGGAGTGATAGTAAATCTGGTCTTACAAAGAGGCATTACTCTTTCAATGCATCCCACTATATCTGAATGAACCGTCAAGCTTTTCAACAGACAGATAAAAAGTCTATGGGAAGTTGAATCAAAAGTTTTGTGGTAATCAATCCAGGCCATCGAAAGATTGGGTTTGTGGTTTGCAGCGCCTTTGCAGACACTCTTGTCGATCAGCAGGTTTTCCCGACAGCATGCTGCGCCTCTTTTTGATCCTCGTTGTCCGTAAATCTCACTCCATACAGGCCCAATTATCGAACAATCCTGTCATTCAGTATAGATGTAAAGATCTTATGCACCGTGTTCAGACAAGTTATTGGCCTGTTGTTCTTTGGGTTCGACAAGTCGCCTTTCCTTGGTAGGAGTACAGCTCGTCCTATCACCAGCCACTGTGGAATAGGGATCTCCGACTTCAAATATTAGGTAAAGATGCGAGTCAAGTGTTGGTGTGTAGAAGGGAACTTCTTCCACCAAAAGTTCTTAATACAATCTAAACTAGCAGCGGAGAAGTTTTCCGTGCCCCTTAATACTTTTTTTACCTCCTCGGCAGTGATTGGTTGGCATTCCCGTTCGGAGATTCGCTTCGTAAATCTCCCTCCAAAATGTCTCGACTTCTTCGGACTCCAGTGGGTTTTTCGACAAGAACAGAAGGATCGCTCAAGAGGCGCGATGGGTCAGCGAGAAACTTTTGATTCTCTCTGACCCACCCCTTCCTCTTCTTGATTCTCCTCTTTGCGTCAGATAGTACTCGTATTCTGTCAACAATGCGCTGCTTGATGGACAGCAACTTTGACATTTTTAATGTGTGACGATGGATCCTCATTTTATGAGCAAACTTTCGGACCTTTACCGTAAAAAGCTTACCAGATTTTATGTAGTCAATCACACACTGCATACGGGACGCGTTTTGTCTTGCCCAACCAATCTTCTTGTTCAGTTGATGCAAGCGCTTTTTAAAGGTTTTCTCATCTATCGTTGGTTTGGACCTTCGATTTGAATCAGCCAACGCTCTTGCCGCATCATAAACTAAACAAGTGATGGTCCAGAGGTCGGAATCTTCTGACAGATCTTCACGAAGGATAGCATCCATTTCAGCCAGATCATGATGCTTGGGAGGAACGTGAATGTAATGTTTCTCCTTGTCCTACAATCGCCATCGTCTCTCAAGGGTAGCCTTGTTTCAGAAGTAGGTCTCAATGTCGCTTCCTGATTTTCCTCTGCGGCTTGTTCTTGCAGCTGTTGAGGAAGCGTTCCGCGTACATCTCTTGTCCGCGACAGGTTCACGGCACGGTTTCTTATTACTTGCTGTGAAAGGTGCGAAAGCTCTAGGTGTTTCTGGAACCACAGAGTATGCAGGCGCGCCATGTAACCTCTGCGATTAGGGACAATACTGGCATCATAGCAACTAATCGGGTCATTATCAAGTTGATTCGTCCATTAAGAACGTCGATTGTCTCGCCGGGTCATCATCATGTTTCCATTTAATTCAGCACCCCGAACTCCGGAACGATTGGCAATACTGGCCGAACCACAGTCGGGTGCTCTGCGCGATCGATCATTTTGAACCGCATTCATAACTGGATTTAAGTGTTGTGTTTCCATAGTTATTCCCACGAGCAGCTAGGGAAGGGATTGTCCACTCTTGCAGAGCCCCGCATACGAAAGCAAGGCTGCATACTCCAGAAGGTCGCCCGGTATCCTGGAGACACAGTGAAGGACAACAGACCTAGGTGCCTTTCAGCTTTCATCATGGTTGTTCACGTCTTAGCTTGGAGGTTTTTACTTCGGGACCATCCCTGGACCATTGTCTGCGGCTGCTTATTAGTTTTCGTAACCGTATTCAGCAGGAACCCTCGGTACAGGGACCCTCCATCCGCAACCTGAGGACGCCTTCGGTGGCTTTGTCATAGACCCATCAGATCGATGCCAAAAGAATCGAAAGGAATATATATATATATATATATATATCGAGTTTATTTCTTGTCCAACTATTGCTCTACGATAGTAGTTTTCTTTCAAAACTCGAATTCTCGAATTTTTTATAAATTAAACTCGGGGAAAACTCTAAATAAGTCTCTACACCTAGAAAAGTTTGACAAATTATATATCTGGCACTTTGAAAGTATCCTCCATTATTTACGAAGGAAAAAAATGGATTTAAAAATTAACGAAGGAAATAGATAAGATATTGTAAAAAGCCAATTTCTTCTATTCTATTTGATATCTGTTTACAAAATGTATCATTTGTTGAACTTTCAAAGATGTGGAAACTTTCATCGTACATCTTTTGGTACCTTATGCCTCTTTCGACAAAAAAGCGAAAATTCAATTCTTAAAAATAACCGGTTTTAGTGTTATGCAGTGGTTTCCCAAAAACAAAACTCAGGGGGTGATTACCGAATATTTCTTTCAGGGAGTAAATGGAAGTTCTAGAAAGTGAGGTTGTCAAGGAAATCCACTTTTTGAAATTAAAGAACAGACGCTTTTTTTGTAATATAATTTTTTTCAACTTTTATAAAATCAGTAGGATAAGAGGAATTCTCATATTGATGGAGAGAAGTAAATTCCGAATGCCTAGGGTCATGCGCAGACTACTGAATTAAGAAGAAATGTGTGCTGATTTTTAAGAATTCGCAGATAGTCTTTAAAGGATTGTAGGATGTGTCAAGAAATGAATTTGATTAAATCGTGGTATACGAGTTCTTTCCCTTTTACCATCGTATAATAAATGAAATACCTAATCATTCTGACACAATCGCATAAACTTTTCTTCAAGATCTACATGATCAGGAATGAAAACGCTCTTATGAGAAATACGAGTTACTATCAGGAAGTAGTTTTCACACGGAAAGTAGTCAAGTATATTTAGATTTAATTATTGCAATTCATTGAATAAAAAAATTTTTTTGCCATCTTCAGGGTACCATTTAGGAAGCTGGAATCAAATTTTTCGACCATCAACCCTTTGCAGGTTATCCGACATCATGAATTAAAGGGTGATTTCTTGTATCGCGTATAACAGTCGTATTTTTAGTATAATCAAGAAAACAGATAAAACCATTTTACAAAAAACGAGTTCTATGGATTAGTACATTTTATTTTTTCTCGTAGTTTGCTTTTTTTTTGCTTAACAATCGATTATACAAATAAAAAGAGGGTTGAACATTTTTTTAGATCAAATATCTTTTCTGATTGCGGTGCTATCACAAAACTTTCAAGACAAAAGTTGTGATTCATATGATCCCCTTCACTTTTTGTTTTGAACATTTTTTTGCAATACCAATTTTTTACAAAAAGTAGCGTCTGAAAGTTGCGCGCACCGTCACTTGAAAATTGGTAGTGCGGGATTGCGAACGCTGTGCCGTACTACATTATTCCAAGTTTCGTTGATGGGATGGAGAACAACATTTTTTTCTCTTTCTTTTTCATTTTTTTCAATTAAATAAAATTTTGACTTTTTCTGTGTGCATGATTTATATTGCAATTACATTTTATTTGTTATATTTTTTTGAATTCTTCTTTTTTTTAATCTAAGCTTTGATTGTTCTTATTGGCATTTCAATTATTTCCTATTGTTCAATATAATTTCACACAATTATTCATATGATTTTTTCTTGTTTGTGGAAGAATAGATGAAAAATTCTCGAAAACAAAGAATGAGAAAATGTTTAAAGGAATCCAATAACAAAACTTATTGACTAAAACTTGTGAGATTCATGTTACAAACTGTTGTTTATTCACCTATCTTGCTATTCAAAAAATCTGCCCGCTAGGCGGGCATATTCTCATACCGCGCTCCGCGCGCGGTTCGCTTTCCTCGCAAGTTTGAGCGCGCTTAGGCCGCGCGTCTCTCAGACCTCGCGCTTCGCGCTTAATGTTTATCCTACTTCGCGCTCCGCGCTCGGTTATGAATTTACCTCGCACTACGCGCTTAGCCTTTATACCTACCTACAGTTGTATATAGAGCTTGTGAAACTCAAGAGCGAAATGACGACTACTCTAATTTGATGAGCGTGAATTCTCCTTTGTAAAGCTTCTCCGGCTTTAACGAATACATTCTTATCGTGTGTCTCGTGCTGCGCACTCGATCAAAGTTTGTCCAATGTGGTAGAGAAGTTTTTTTGCCTGATTTTTTTCACATGTTGTGTAGTTTTTCTAGTAACTCCATGTTTTAATTTTTAATTTTATTTTTTACGATTAGAAGAAAAACTACACGTCCAGTAGGAAAAATTATAACAATTTTACAGATACTTTCCGGGTGAATAACTTTTCTCTATCAATCTTCTGTGTTCGCTTTAGACATTTTTTCAAAAATTTTATTATTGCATTTTCATATTAATTTTTCCTGATTGAAATGAATTCATTTTATTGTTTTTTATCAATGAAATAGAAACTACATGTCCTATCAAAAAGTTAATTCTACCAAATTTGTTTTTCTTCTCCAAACTTCTTTTCATATCTTTCGTTGTTTGGCTAAAAGTTGTCATTTTCGTTTATATTTTCGAATTTTCAAAATGCCACAACTCCGAAAATTTTGTTTTTATCAAAGAAACCATGAGGATAAATTGTTTTACATTTTACCTACTACAAGAAACTGTACTTACAATTTTCGACTCTTGGAACAAGAGTCCGAAAAAATGTTCAAAATGCTCCCCCTCTTTCATTTTTCATCCAAAATAGCTGGTCAACGAACTTGACCTTTCAAAAGTTATGAAGTATACAGACGAAGATGACAACGACAACGACACTGACAACGACAAAGACAACGATGAAGAAGACTACAACAACGACGACAACGAGAACGACAGTGACGACGACAACGAGAACGACAGCGACGACGACAACGACAACGACGACGGCTACAATGACAACGACCGCGACTACGACGACAACGACAGCGACGACAACGACAACGACGACGGCTACAACGACAACGACTGCGACTACATCGACAACGACAACGACTACGACTACAACGACGACGACGACGACGACAAGGACGACGGCTACAACGACGACGACTACGGCTACAACGACAACGACAGCGACGACGACGACGACGGCTACAACGACAACGACCGTGACTACATCGACAACGACGACGACTACAACGACAACGACAGCGACGACGACAACGACGACGGCTACAACGACAACGACCGCGACTACATCGACAACGACGACGACTACAACGACAAGAGACAGACAGACACCATCGTAAAAGCGCCTTTTTTGGAATCAGGAGGTCTCAAAACGTGAAGATTTCATGAGTTCCGTGGAAGTCAATTTTCACATAAAATTGAAGGACAAAATATTGATAGAACGTTGAAATTTTTAGGTGCACAATTTTCAGATTTTTCATGAGAAATCAGAATTGCAAGTAATTTTTTCAACGGAAGAAGTGGAAATTTTTATTGTCAGTTCAAAACTTAATCTACAAAATATAAGAAAAATTCAAACGCTTGGACAATTTTCAGCCGAGTTATTGAATTATAAAGAACAATAAAATCTTGCAATGAAGGAAAATCAACTTTTTTGGCGCTATTCTAAAAGTTACCTACGTCAAAAAAACTAAAATTCAAGCAAAAAGAAGAAAAAGTGTCTCATCGATGTCGATAGAGATACTCCAAAAAAGTCTACGCGACAAAAATCTATAAATCAACATAATGCAATCAAAGAGTACAAGAATTTTGAAAAGTTTGAATTCAACTTAATTGACCAAGCTCCAAGGCTGAAGCCTTGTGAAAGTCTTTCAATGATGTGAGGAAACACTATTAGATTAGAACCACCTTTGTTTGTAGGATAAAGAATATGTGGGGTAAATGTGGTGCATTTCACGGACATTGAAGTTCCCTCGTATGATTTCGATTACCATGTATCGATGCAGACGGTTCAATTTGATGTCCTTGCTGTGATGACCTATAAACTGACAATTATGTAGAGATATCTCGTTGTTCTGATAGTTTAAAAGGAAATTTTTGTTCTTCTTTTTTACTAAATGAAATAAATAATATTATTACTATTATTCCTCATGGTAGTAGTAGTACATCTAGAATTTGCTAAACTTTTTTAGAATACAATATACAAGCCAAAGTGGCATAAATCTACGAACACGAACGCGCTGTTGTGTTGTGTTATTGTAATCAGCTGGGATGGCATCATGGTCGCAGAAAGTAGTGGGGGACGGTGCGAGAGAGTGAGAAATAGAGAAAAGAGTGAGAAGTGGAGAGATGTTTGGAGTAGGGAATACTTAGTTCTCAGCACCTGCACGTACCTTACTTCATCGATAATTTTAGCTTTTTCACCGTGTGAAAACCGTCAGATTGTATTTTATCCGTAATTCTTACATGATTTCTTTTAAAATGAAAAAAAATTCAACCGCGCCTGTCTATATCCAGGTGACGTTTTTTTTGCAAACTTGCGCCTCGCCTATTTTTTTATGGCATGGTCAAATCGTCAGAATATGGGAATGTACACTATTCTGCATGTAATTGACTTACCTTGTGTCAATCTCACGAGTTCGCGTTAATTCAAGGATCGATTTCTTCCACTAATCTGATCGGCTGCCCTTCCCGCACCGCTTTATAAGAAAAAACTAGGGTCGAATACAACAAGGTTGAGGACATTTCTTATACTTACAACTTTTTTTTATTTTCACATCTTCTATAGTTTCTAAATAATCATCTTTAGAAAGTAGAAAACTTTTTAAGCCTTCAGCTGATAGTAGTTCTCCTATACGTTCATCAAACTTTTGGTTTATTTCAATTAGCCTATCAATTGTCCTATAAAAGTGTACAACTCAGTCTGGGAATCCTGGACGAGTACCAAAATGTTTCAAAAATTGGAAGACTCTTTTTTGAATAGTCACAAGATATTTTATTACTTAGGCAAGAAAGAATCACATGAAGGCTCAGACTGTCTATGGAAAACTTTGATAGATCAAAAACAATTTGGAGACTCCAATATGTCGGAGCAGGATTACTGCAGGGGCTGCACAAGGATCCATCCTAGGGCCAGACCTGTGGAACGTCTCTTTAGACGGTATCCTACGAATCAAGATGCCAAAAGATACGAAGCTCGTTGGCTACGCTGACGACATAGCAGCCACTAAAGCTGCTCGTGGCCTTGAGCAAGTTTAGTGGAAGTGGCTTCAGTTTGGCTATTCAGAAAACGGAATTCGTCATCCTGACAACAGAGAGGATAAATGTGGAAATACCGATGCATGTCGGGACCGAAGAGGTACGAAAGAAAAAAGCGGTGGAACATCTTGGCATCCTGCTCGATAATAAGCTGACTTTCTGGGAACAGATCAAACGAGCAGACAAAAAGGCTTGCACAGTCACGACGAACCTGAGCCGGCTAATGGCCAACATTGGAGGTCCAAGACCAAGCAAGCCACGATTGTTGATGTCAGTGACGCACTCCATTCTCCTCTACGGAGCCGAAGTTTAGGCAAATGCTCTCAAAATAGAGAAACAAAGTGAAAGTATGGCAGGAGTACAGAGGAGGGGAGCGCAGAGAGTAGCGTGTGCTTATCACACTATCTCGGAACGAGCAGCATGGGTGATTGCGGGAGTTATCCCTATCGACCCTCTTGCCGTGAGCCGTGACCATGGAGAAGTAAACTTCTTCATGACACAAATGCTCTCTGGGCACGGATCGTTCCGGGCGTATCTACTCAAAATAAACAAAGCCGAAACGCCGGACTGCACATAATGTGGGGCCAACCGCGATGACGCCTTTCACACATTCTTCATATGAGAAAGGTGAACGGAAGAAAGAGAAAGGCTAGAAAGTGAAATTGGAACACTCACGTCGGAGACTCTCACGGACGTGATGCTCAGCAGTGAGGAACACTGGGAGACTACATCCAGCTACGTGGAGTCAACTTTACGTCGAAAGAAAATGGACGAAAACAGTAGAGCAGCCGCAGTCTAAGGACATACAACGACGAACAACCATACCCAATCAGGATGATCGAAGGCCGAAAAACCCGATGTACGACAATCGTCCTGCTACTGAGGACGACGCGTTTTCATCTTGATTGGAGCATCGCTAGAATTCATCACTGAAATAACAGGCAGGAGTCTAGAGTAGCAAGGCGAGGCAGATTAAGGCAAAAAAATGGCATCCCCTGAAGTAATGCGATAGCGGTTCCGGGGGAACTATGCCAAGAAGAAGATGGTGATTTTTAAGTGGGTAGTAGATGGGAACAACATCTTCCAATCTCCATCAACATTGGAAGCCCCTCCCGACCGAGAAGTGCGGATCCTTATCGGTGTCAGCTTGCAGATTCTCCCATCATTCCGCAAGAAAAAAAATATGACTAAGACAGTCTTGGAAAGTATGGAGAGTTCTGAAGCAGAATAAAAAAAGTCTTGTTGCTAATCAGACACCAGATTTCTATATTTTTGTTCATTTTACAAGGGCACAGAGTCATCATCCGAGAAACGTATTCTTCAATTTATTTAACGCACACAGACCTGGTTCTTGAACCTAACTTAACACTACTATATACAATGAGATTCAAAACGCAGAATATTATACGATGAAAATATCGGTCAAAATGGTCTTTATTATACTAACCAAAAAAATTCTTACCGCTTGTGAGAAACGATCAATGATGGGTTAAAAATTTTCATGCCCCGAGTCATGTTCAATTGTATCGCTTTAACGAAGAATATTTTGTTGATATGTTTTATCTTAATTACTTATCTCTGTTTTTTTTATTACCAGCTTTACAATTTTTAAGATTTCATGAATTCTATAAGTGCTGGAGGATTGATAATATAAGTAAGATGAATTTTTTTTTCTGAAATAACTTGAAGTATTCACATAAAAATTGATTGTGATTAGAGCCCGAAAAATTCATGTTGTAGGATATGAAAAAAATATATTGAATTTTTTTAGTATTTTTTTTTACTCCTAGAATTTAAGTTTCGAAAAATAGAATTTTCTTACAAATTTTGAAATCTGGGTGTGCCGCATGAGATTGAGAAGAATATTTTTTTTATCAATTTTCCTACTTCTCGGAAAATTGGTTATAAGCTTAACTACTTTGTTAAAAATTAATTTTTTCAAGATTATCGAGGTTTTCGAGGGCCCCTAGTATGAATCCAGCACTGCTGGCGAGCGACCGGCGTTATACAGAATGCCTAGTTCAAGCGATGAATTTAAGAAGATTCATCACATTGACTGACCGAACAAGGCATCCTGCAGAATGCCCGGGCATTGTGCACAATGACTGGTTCATCGCTTTGACTGTGACATATACAATACATGTACAATACATGTACAGTACATATGCACAAAACATATAACGTTGCTTCGATGCCTGGCCAACTGCTGGTGCTGCCGTAAGTCTATTGTAAGATTGTTGTAGGTAATGATTAGGTACTACGCATACGTGCAAATATCTGGCTCCATTAGACGTTATGTGCTCCTACCAAAGCACAAGTTGACTCGTCACCAACTAACTGGTAGAAGGCACGCATTTGGGGCGGGAAACGCGTAGCAAGTAGAACACGGAGTGTTCTGCAAGAACGAACACTCGCAAGGCCTGCGCGTTACATAGAATATCTCGTAAGAAGGGAAACTCGTCATACAAAATTAGTGATCTCGGAAAGCTGCTTGGAGTGAATAGTGTTTAGTTCGTACGCTATCCTCCTGCATAATTTTAACATTGAGTGGAAAGGGCCTGGGGTCAGCTGTGACGCGCCTTAGCAGTAGGTTCAAGGGGTGTTCGCATAATGAAGCGTTCACATCAGGTTGTGAAGTTGTTACGTGAGTTAGTAGCATCAGTTAGTAGCATAAGAGACAAGTGATAAGACTGTATGATAAGCAATGGAATCCCGGTATTGTGGACGAATTTTGGTTACCCATATGCAGAAAAATAAAACGTAATTAAAATATGAACCATCTCAAATTTTGGGAATTGTCGCGTAAGATACCAAGTTTGACGGAACAAAACGTGCAATGGTTCTCTCGGGAGAAGTTTCTAGGTTGTGTTGTTACTAGGTATTCATGGTGACGTCACAAGCCCGAAGACATTGCGTTCGACGGTTCCAGAAAATGACGGGGTCGCGAGAAAATCTGGAATAACCCCATGCCATTCGTAGGTCGTCAGTTCGGGGTGGGTGCAATCCTCGTCCGTTCTCAGAACAAAACCGTACAGCACAACCAGACTGGCCTTGTCGACTCTTGGTAAATTGAAATCCTGGTCGAAGAATATTATGATTCACCCCAGAACTCTGACATGATGTCAGACCTCGCACCATGATAAGAAGCATGACAGAAGGTATAAACAAGGATACTATAAGATTTGACATAAGTTCTCTTGGATTTAAAGCGGGATCTTCCTTCTTGATTTGTTTCCAAAAATTACTATCAACAACCAATTCAACAATAACATTTCAATCAAAAACAACAGATTCTTGAGATGAGTTTTAGGAATGACAAGAGATGTCATTCCAACCCTGTCTTACCGCAACTCAAAAAGCTATGACAAAATGAGTTTGATACAAATCGAATACTCTTCAAAATCTGCTGGTTGACAAATTGGATTCATTATGTTGATTTTCTAACCTTTGGTGCGATATTTTTGGAATATGTGACATGAAAATTCTCTAAAAGTGAGTTTTATACAATTCGCATTAATTCAAGAACTACTAATGGCTTCTATCAGGAATCAGACTCCGTCACTTCTTAACCTTATCCCCTTGAAAATCTGAAATTGACAGTTCCAAGTCTTTTTCTCATTGTTTTCCAAGACTTTCATTGGTTTTCTATTAATCATGTGATTGACACTTCATATTCTCAATAATTTAACTTCTGAGATTAAGTCCTTTTTTAGGCCATTTTCGAAAGAAGAAAAACCGAGAGTCGTAAACACTGGATGTTAGGTGAAAGAAATTAAGAGTTTGCTGTTGACTGCTCCATGAAGAGTTATTATGAGTGACTGAGGGACCCCTCACTGCATATTCATAACGTTTCGGCGACGCATCGGATGCCCTTTTCGAATGTGTTAAAATGAGAATAATAACACGCGTAGGGTGTTTGGAAACCAGATCTTGCATAGAGTAACAAAAACAATTTTACAGTATTTGAAGAGAAAAATGTGTTAATACTTCCTAATGTGTCGCGGAAAGTAATAAGAATCGTATATACTTCACTCTTTCTTTAGGACGGAAACAATATTATTGAATGATAATCAAAGTATACATTATTCGTTACCGCGCGCATCGTTATTGTGATAACAAGAGATATTATCATTTTTACATTCATCGTACTGTTTTTTTACATCGCAGTTGAGCCAACTTGAAAAAATGTGAACAACAGGAGCAGTAGGCACGACCTACTTGGAAAACTATTCGTGCTATTTACTGTGTGTCTAATGAAGAGAGAGTCTGAGTAGCCGAGTCTATGGTAGCTATGCTATCTAGGCTCATGCCGAACATTGCAGGCCTCAGGAGCTGCAAGAGGAGGATTTTAATGACTCTTGCAAACTCTATTATGCTGTATGGTGCGGAAGTGTGGGCATACGTCCTTAGATTTGCCTGCCGGAGGAACGAGCTTCTAAGGGTTCAGCGCAAAGCTGCGCTTAGAATAGGTTGTGCCTATAGAACAGTGTCCGGTCTGGCTGTTTCGGTCATAGCGGGTTGTATCCCCATTGACCTTTTAGCAGCCGAGAGGAAGAATATCTATTTGGCAAAGCAGCGTAATTATTAATATAGATTATCACAAAAATGATTGAAGAATGAAAAAACTTTTTTCTAAGACCAACCGCAGATAGTT
>WSXT02179441.1:0-21409 GCA_011762715.2 Neuroterus valhalla | reverse complement strand
GGCGATATACACATGCGTTCGGTGCTTACTTTGCACGAACACTCCTCGTGCTTTTTCCCCACCGATTCATACGATTAAAGCACATTGAGTGCGTGCGAAAAACGCACGACAACTTTCCGTGCAATTTCCGCTAGACAGTTCTCTTCGTGTAGTAACGGTCTGTATGTTCAGTACAGATTTTTACCAGTTGTTCCCATTTCCGTAATTCTTTTCTGTTACAGGAGCCTTTACTTGCAAATTTTTTGCTTCATTCACTACAGTATAGCAATACACACGTTGTATTCCTCAGACCTATTTGCCATAGTGTCTAGAATAGACTTTCACCATTTTTTTTCGACTGAGCAAGGACCAAAATTTTGTTCGAAATACAGCACAATTATTATTCCCTTGCTCTTCTCGCCTTCTGAAACCTCCTATAAATATTTTTCATAACACATGCATGATTCAAAGCCTTTTCGACGCCTATGAAGTAGGGCTAATGCTCTACTTTTTACTCCCTAGGGAGTAAAAAGTGACGTCAGAGATGATTAATAAAAATTAGACATCTTCAGATCTATAGGCTCACATATTACGATATTCAGCCTACTCACCGTAGAAATTATGATGAAATTTTGGTTGCAGATAATAGAATTTAACCAAAATTTACGAGAAGTTACCATATATTATTCACGAAATTACCGTGAATTACCGAAAATTTCTGGAAATTTCCCAATTGAATTTTGGATTAATCATCTCAAGTTACTATAAATTACCTGTAAGATTCCTATAAATTACAGAAAAATTTTCATAAATTTCCATAGTATATATGGGAATTTCTTAGTTACAATTTTTGGTAATTTATGGTGAGATACCATATTTCTCTGTTAATCACCATACATAACCAAAGTTTCCATAAATTTCTGGAAAACGTGGAAATTCTATCATTCATTTCTGGGAAATTTATCTGAAGTGACTATAAATTACGTATAAAAATACTATAAATTACCGAAAATTTTCATAAATTTCCGGAAGTTCATGTGAATTTGTTCTCATTTCATTTTTGTTTATCTATGGTAAGTTACCATATTTTTTTCCAGAACTTCTCTGCTATCATGAGCATTTATTGGAAATTTTGAAGGATAAACTTCCGAAAAGGTGTTATGCCCGATTTCCTTCGCACTCCATATAATAATGTATTTTGGCACGATGATTACGAATCTAATAGTGAAAATTGGCGTTGATTTGATTTTATGGTGAAATCATGAAAAAACCATAACAATTATGGTCTTTTTAGTTCTTCTCAGCTTATATGCAAAAATTAAAAAAATGTTCCAAGTAAAAGTCGTAGATCTCATCAGAATACATATTTTTTGTTTTATACATTGTTCTTCTACGGGTGATGAATTAAGATAGAATGAGCGATAAACTTCCAAAAAGGTCGTATGCCCGATTTCCGTCTAACTGCGTATACCTATAAATTCTGATGCACTGATTTCGAATATGATAGTGGAAATTGGCGCGAATTCGATTTTTATGGAGAAAGCATGAAAACACCATAAAAATTATGGTTTTGAGAGTTTATCTCAGCGGTGAAGAGCGTGAGTAGGAAACAAGCCGAAACCAATGCATTTACCATGGAAGGGGTTAGGGATTCGAATAAACATTATTTTTGTAGCTAGTCACAGGGGTGCCTTCCCGCCGCTGCGGAAACTGGAAAAGGGGTAGGGGTTTGACTAACATTATTTCTGTGACCAGCCACAGTGTTGCTTTCCCGAGTAACATGGGACCTGGAAAAGGGGTGAGGGTTTGACCAACATTATTTCTGTGGCCAGTCAGATGGTTGCCTTCCGCCCCCATGGGATCTGCGAAGGGGGTAGGGGTTTGACCAACATTACTTCTATGAAGATCCAGAGGCTTGCCTTCCTGCCTCCTACGTGACTTGGGAGAAGGGTTGCGGTTCGACCAACATTATTCCTGTGGCCAGTCACAGGAATGCCTACCCGCTTCCACGAGACCTGGGAAAGGGGAAGGGGTTTGACCAACATTATTCCTGTGAACAGTCAGAGGGTTGCCTTCCCGCCTCCCACGAGACGAGTATTTTAATGAGATCTACAATTTTTCCTGAATTATTTCAGTTAACTCTATATATTATATACTCTAAAATAGAGTATCATTGATTTGAGTAAAACTGGGAATGAGGAAAATTCGACAAAATTAAAACACACTAGAGTTAGAAGACAACGTGCGGATAATTTCAAAAATTCTCCATATAGTAAAGGATCAATTGACTTTAGAAGAAATTTAATAAATATGCGAAAGATAAAGGGTGAGCCAAATTCGAAAATTTCAGGAAGAATTCGAAAAAAATTTAGAAGCACGTAGAGACTAAAATTCAATCCTTGCTGAGGTGATCACTTCTAATTATTGATGTCATTGTTTATATGAGAAAATAATCGTTGTTTCCTACAATTGTGAGCTTGAAAAAATTATTCCAGACCGGTGAACAAGTTGACATTGTTTGTGTGGCTATTCGTGGGAATTTTGTACCTGTGGGACCTACGGAAGTCGTATGCCTCACTAAATGTGGACAACGTGAGTTGTATCAAGTAATTTTTTTTTCTTGAAAATAATATTTCAATTATTTAAAATCGTGATGTCTTGGTTCACCAAAACTATTTGTATTTTGCATACAGGAATTTGTTAAACCTATCTAAACTTTTCAAATTTCCCCTGAAAGCTGATGTATAAGCCTCCTCCGAGTATTGGACAAAACCTCATATTCCCACTCTAATTTTTTTCTGAACCTCTCTTTTCTTATCTCTCATATCTGTTCTGTTCCCACTGCTACATTGTTCATAATTTTTATTTATTTAGGCTTGATTATCTTGATCTGTTCGCAATATATACATTGAATATCGAAACTTGTTTATTCCTCAAACTTCACTCTCTTTGACCTTACAGTCTAGTATTTTTTCTCTCCTTTTCTAAATCTCTTTTTTTTCTCTGAGTATTGATTCAACTTTCTCCTATCCATTCTCTCTAAACTGTATTCAGGAATCCCTCCTCCGTCCTTCGCTATTACCACTACATTGTCCTATGCTAGATTTATCTTTTCTTTATTCATCCAAATTCCTCCCTATGCTCCTTTTCTCATTCCATCTTTGGGGCTGAGATGGATACTACTACTTCTTCTTCGCCTTTCACCTGTACTTAACTTCTCTCTTCTTATTCGCCTTTTTAGTAAAATTTATTCTTCTCCATACCCATACCTACTCCTTCCGTCAAATTTGTTTATTTTGAAAGCCTCTTCTCCAATCTTATCTCCATCTGCTTCTTCCTTATACCTCTGGATTTGATAATTATTTCTATCATTCCGTTTAAGCTCATTCCACTCATTTCTATATTCTTCTATTTTTCTTCAGATCCTTCGTTTCTTCATATCGACCTACCGCCTCTTTTTTCATCAATCGAAGCTTCCTTTTATCCTGATATCCATAACTTCTCTTAACCTCTACTACTGGTTAGCAAGGAGAGTGATCCTGATCTCTATTTTCTCCTATCACGAGTTTCTTGACCCATTATGTCACTATGTCATTTCCAATATTTGTTCCCCTTTCCACATATACTCATCCATATTTCCCTACCCATATTCCCTCTTATTTCTTTTTCAGTATAAGCCGTATCAACTCCTCTCAATTTTCTAAAAACTTTTTTTCTTTGTCATTCAGTTTATCGCTCCGAAAATTTTCGCACACTCTTTTCCTTAGCCCCTTCCTTCTCTATCTTATGCTTGTTCATTAGAATTCGCTTCTATTGTAATCTCGATATCTTCTTGATTTTCTATTACACTCAAGCTCTCCCTGTCTGTACTCCTCTTTAACCTTTTCTTTCTAATAGATACGCATTTTTTCTCCTTCAATCCACTTCTTTCGCTAATTCTTCCAGCCTCATAGATCTCCATTCACGTGTTCCTCTACAATCATCCACCTCTCTACATTCAGCCTAATCTCTCCTGCCACTAACCCTTTCTTCAATCCTTAATATAAGTTTCACCTTACGGTATTGATATTATATGTTTTCTCATTACAATCATCATTCCTGCAATCTTAGGCATCAAGATTCGTATGCTCATCATCTTTCTTTTCGATGCCTCAACCATCTCTCAGGGTTCCCCCAACTTCTTTTAACCATATTTTGGATATCACAACGCCCTCATTATTTCTTTTCTCCGATTGCAATAGAGCCGTATCCTTCGCTCTCTTATGTTTCATTCTCATCATTTCTTTTATTCTTACCCTCACCTTCGTCCTCTTCATCACTATTTTCATACCTTTATCCAATTTCTTCTCCTATTATGTTTCTTTAGACTCTGATGACTATGGCGTTCCTCTCTTCCTTCCCTCATTTTCATCTCATGTTTATCTCTATCTTTTTCGACCTTCAATTTTCCTCATTTCCGAACTCTCATGCTTCAAACTTCTTTACTGAACTGTATATTCTCCTATCTTTCTTCCTCGATCTTTTCCTTCTTCTCAAGTTTCCTTCATATTATGAGCCTTTGCTCCATATCCCTAGAGTGAAAGTAGTTGCGAGAAACAATGCGCTTGAAGGAGCCTAATATTTCGGGCATACCGGAAACAAAGATAATTAGCTGTGAGATGAAGGAAGTGGAAAAACGACTTGAACTCGGGTCAGAAGTAGAGAATGAATCACATAATAGCCAAGGAGGTGGTCGTATCATGAATGAGAGAGCAAAACATGCGAAGAAGGAATTTATTCTAGAAATGGGCGACTTTTTGAGTGTGTTTTTTTAAGGAATTGTATGAAGGTGGAATCATGTAGCATAATGATCGTGACACAAACAAGGATACGCTAGAAAAGTCATGGTTAGGTGGCAGAGGCAAAATCGGCATCAGCAGCATTGTTTCCGTTTCCGAGAAACGCAACAGTGGTGAGCCTGCTTATTCAAATTGCATAACCTCTGAAATGCTGAAGAGTAGTTGCAGATATTTCTTTGGGTGGTTGTGTGAATAAATGAATATGTACGCTGTGAACGGCAAAGTTCCAGATGATTGGAGAAGGGTGATTATCGTCCTAACCAACACGGGAATGGGTGATCAAGGCAATTGCAATAAATATTGATCGGTTAGCCTAATAAGTACTGTAGGAAAGATATTCACCAACATACTTATTGATAAAGTAATGGCAATAACAAAGTGGAGGATCTGGGAAGTTGGTTGCATATCCATGTGAGAGAGATTATGTACGGATCAGATTTTCATCTTGGAATTAATCACAGAAAAATACTCAAGAGTAAACAAAATAGTTTTCTGTGCATTTGTTGATCTTTAAAAATCTTTCGACAAGGTAAATAGAGTCGAAACATGATAAGCCTTGGAAGAGTATTGAGTGACTTGTTGGTTTCTTAAGGCAATACAAGCAAAACATAATGGTAGTAAAGCAAATGTGAGTGTAAATGGATATCTGAGTGATTGGTTTGATGTTGAGCAGGGCCTTCTTCTCGTGCTTTTCACCTTTCGGCGTACCAAATCCTTCTTCCTCGAAACTATTCTCCTTCTCGCTTCTGCTTTCATCATTCAATGATAGTGTACTTTCTTTATTTTATTTGCATTCTAAAAATAACATATACTGTTTCATTCCAAGTTCTGGCATGGCAGTATGATGGAAAATGTAAGGATTCCGAACCATCCAAACCATAATAATTCTATTCTTTGTTCTTTATTATCGTTTGAAATTATAAGTAGTTCTGACTCATTTATAAAAATGACAAAGATAATGACTATCATAGTAGACCCCAGTTGCTTGATCGTTTATGTGTTTGAACTTCCTGCTGGAAGTCTGAGGTTCGATCCCTAAGCCGTTGCTTTCAGATATTTCTCTATGTACTTACACTGATAGTCAGGGAGATAGCGACATTTTTTGTTGACTTATTTGCTCGTCGATGAAAATTTATGAAAGTCTTTAATAAGGTTGTAGATATCACGAAAATCGACCACTTACAACCACTACGTGGGGCGACGCTTCTCAGGAGCGTTATTAGGATGTTAATTAGACGGGGCAAAGGACCGCTTGCAAGCGCGTGAAAATGTCAGAAATTTGTCGAAAACAGACTTATTTGCTCTAGCAAATAAGTCAAGAAGGAAATATTCTAAATGTAAAAACATTGTGCTTTCATCTAATTCACGGGGCTTATCTAGTGTAAGTGGTCGTCAAAGTTACCGCTGACGAGGCTGCGAGAGTCCGCGCACGGTTGTTGTAAGGTTTTCTGCAGTACAAAAGAACAAGAATTCTAGGAAACGACGTAAATTTTTTTTTACAAACTGTACATTGATGTGACTAGTTTTAAGCGTAATTTTAGAAGCGTGACTTGTTGAAAAAAGTTTCCGAGAGTGAACGTGCGGAAAAAAGCTTGCTATATAAAATGTGAAAAATGGTTCAGTTGAAATGTGTTTTTTGCCAAAGCGCGGCTAGGTAGGTCCTCCTCTTCTCAAAACAAAGTATCGAGAATTACTCAGAAGTTTTCAAAATCTGTGCAGAAAAATGTTTGAAAGAAGGCGACATATCTTTGCCCCAAACAGCGAACGAATGTGATGGCTATCAAACTAAGTGCATAAGTTCATTTAAAGCTTCACCAGAGAGATACAGGAAGTTTCCTTCGGATGCCGATTCTCCAAAGTGTTATGCTTCAGACTTGGCGCTTTTTTGCCACTTTCGGAGGTGAGAGATGCCGCAGAGTGACAATTCAGTTCGGGAGACTGGCAATGAAATTGCTAATCTTCTCCGGGGAGATGTGCAGGATAGACATGCGCAAAAGAGACTTGCCACATGTGAATCGATATGGACCCAAATTTTCTATTTCATCCAGTTTACATACATTATATTCTGCATTTTTATTGGAATCACTAAAGAAATACAATTATTTATCACAAAATAAAGGCTTCCCCACTACAAGATTATTATTAATAATTAACTATTGCTTTATATTTTTTTCACCAATTGCAGTTACGTCAATTTCTTTGGATGAAAAAGACCTTTGTGTGTGTCAGTATAAAAATACCAAGAAATTGTAATTTTAATGCTTCAAATTTAAAATATTGAAATACGAATCGTGTCCTAGGGTAAGCGGGACTGCTAAAATAAAATAAAATAACACTTTTAATTTCCTAATATTTCAAGTAAAAACATTGAATTTCAAACTAATTACATGAATTTGCAGCATAAACGATTCCTTTTTTTCAGTGGAAAAAAGAGCTTTAAACAGAATACATGAAATTTGAACCTAAGAAGATCAATTTTTATCGAAGAACAAAATATCTTCTCAACAGAAGGATATATTTTTAACCATAGAAATAAATTTGAACCAAAAAAATATTTTTTATCAAAGGATTTCAACTTCAAACTAATAAGTTGAATTTAATCCAAAATTGCAAATTTTCAATATAAGAGTTTCACTTCCAATCAAATAGTTGAATTCAACAAATGAAGCGAATTCGCAAAAAAAAACCCGTTGAACTTGTTACCAACAAGACAAATTTTCAACCAAAAAGGATGACTTTCTGAGATAATCGTTTGAATTTTCAGAAAAAGAATTGAATTCACAACCGAATAAAAAGATTTTCCACCGAAAAACATCAATTTTGAAATAAGTACGGAATTCAATCTGAATGATGAATTTTCAAACGAAAAATATAAATTTTCAAACGTCAAAAGTGATTTTCTACCAAAAAAGACAAATTCGTGCCAAGAAAATAAAAATTTGCAACCGAAAACAATAAGTTTTTGATAAGATTGCTCAATCTTTAACACATATTCTTAAAAAGAGATTTTGATTGAAATTTCCAAATAAAACAAAAAATGTAACCTAGAGGGAATACTTTTTAACAAAATTTTTGAATTTTCAACAGAATAATAAAATCTTCAACCAAAAAATTGAATTTGTAATTAACAAAGAAGAATCCTTTCAAAAAGAGTTGAATTTTCAAGCAAGGTAGATTTTTCGATTGAGAAAGAGAAGATGATGTCAACAAAATGGTAAAACTTTAAACCAAAAAGTCTCATTTTCAACCATCAAGATTGACTCCTTCTTCCAAAAGAGCTATTTTCAAAATTGATTTTTTCTTTGATAAAAGAGTTTATATTTCAACAAAACTGTTGAATTTTCAACCTTAAAATAAGAATCTTCAAGAAAGAAGTTAAATTGCAACCAGTTAATTGAATTTACCTCCAGAAAATACGATATTTCAATCAAATAAATTAATTCTTACCAAATAATGGAATGTGCAATCGAAAGAGATAATTTTTGAAGCCAACATGACAAAATTCCATTAAGGTCATGAATTATCTAACGAAAAACAGAAAATGTCAACTCTCAAACATGTATGTAGTTGATTATTCAACGAAAAATACTACCCAAAAAGACTAATCCTTAAAAAAAATAAACGAAAAAAAAACAATATAAATCTTCTACTACACAAAAAAATTGTTTGAACCAGTAGTTCAAATTTCAACCAAGCATTTGAATTTGGAACTTTAGAAGGTGATTAGAAGAAATGGCTACCATAAGAGCCCCGCGGATCACTTGTAAGCACAATGTTTTTGCATGTGCAATGTTTCCCTCTTTGACCATGATAAATTTCAAGCTCGAGCAAATAAGTCAATTTTTAAAAATTTCTGACACTTTCGCGCTCTTGTAAGCGGTCCATTGCCCCGCCTAATGAGTGTAGATGGTCATTTTTTGACATCGTCGAATGTCAATGGACAACCCTTCAGAAGATCAGCGATGAGCAAATAAGTCAATTTTTAAATTGTTTATAACATTTTCTCAACGCTCCTGACAACAAAAGCCCCCGAAGTGCGCTGTGAGTGGTCCATTTTGTTGATTACCATGATATAAGCAAATAAACTAATATACTTTGATCGACGAGCACATTAGCAAATTTTTTATATCGCAAGCTCCCGGACAATGAGGTTATGTTGCTCTTTGAAATATTCGTTTGATAGTAACTCAAAGTCTGAGATGCAATTGTTTACTACATTCTCATCAAGAAAGGTATCAGATTTGTGCCATATTTGACCTCCCCCCTCCCCACACTCCCCATTTATGAAAAAACCGCATACAAAAATGAGAAAAAATGGATTTTTGAACAATTGACACAAGGTTAGGAAAGAACAAATAAGACACAAGTTCTTCACCAGGAAAATAGCAGGATATACCGCTATATTCCTCCAATATTTTCATTTAGAGTGGTAAATAATATTCACGAGTACCTAAAAAACTCTAAAACGTGTTCCGATATTTGCCTAAACATGATTTGTTTATTAAAATCTCGTTGAATTAAAAATTATTTATTTACAAATTGCCTAATAAATATTAATTTACTTCACATTGAAATATTATGTCATAGGACATTATGCAAAAACATCTGCCTAAGGTTGTTTGATAGTATAATATAGTGCCAATTATTATGAATAATTCTGTTTAAACAATTTGTTGCATGAATAGATTTTTATGATTTCCAACCAATTTTTTTCTGTAGAGATGGGGTAAAATAAGAAAAAATATGAATTGCGTTATGGACAAAAAACTAACAGATTGAAAGCTATAAAAATTTGAAGGATGAAAAATTCATTTTCAGCTTTAAAAAAAAATTCATAACTCTGGGTTTCACAATACTACAATGCTTTTACTATTGCAATTTTTTTTCAAAGTGGAAACTATCTAAGTATGCTAAAATACTATTAAAAATATTTCCAATAACTTAAAAATTAAAGTGTTTTTAGTTACAGAAATATTATGATTGTTGAATGAATATTGCTATTTATTCAAAAATTAACTTTTTGGAGAATCGTTCAATTATTTGTTGAAAATTAAATTTACAAAATTTTTACTTCTAATGGATACATTTTATTTATTTGAATTTGATCTTTGGCATCAGCAACCATATGACAATATTGGATTTTTATGATTAATGTTTGTGATCAGCGAGCGTTAATAAATCAATAATATAAATTCTATAGATTTTCATGCAATTAATGGCAGATAACGGAAAGCTAAAAATTATTATGCTTTTTTGCAAGGTGAATGAGTATTCTACAAAAATTTTGCAAATAGGGAAATTTGTTCAATTACCTCTAATAATTACTAACTTCCCATTTAATTTACATTAAACAAATTTTTTGTAAGAAAATTGCAAACAAATATTCTGATTGAAAACTTTTGCACTTAACGGCAACCATTCATTTTCTTGACATTTTACTGGATTCTCGTACATTTATTACCAATTTATCCGCACGACTTGCTCCAATGGAAAAATAGTTGTCAGAGTTGGAATTTCAGAGATTTGGAAATTAAAGCAGGAATGGACATTTACGATCACTTATATATTTCGAAATATCGAAAATCCAAATTTTAATCGCGCGTCAAATGAGAAAGAATCAAAAATTCTCATTTTTCAGTCAAACTATGGAAGATCCAGCAAAAATTTCCTTAATAGAAATAATGCGCCTACAAGAGATCTGAAAAACTTTTATTTATCCTTTTTTGATGGAACGCGTAGCTTTCGTGTGAATCTTGAAAATTGAGAAGAATGAACAATGAGAATTTTTATTTATTATTAGCTTGTTTAATGAAGATACATTTATGATAAGGAAATTTTGTTATGAAGAAATCATACAAGGCACAATAAAATATTAGATATCAAAATTATTTACCTAAATCAGATTCAAGAATTTCCATCACGTTTTTTGATGGAACGCGCAATTTCCTTGTAGAAAGAGAATGATGCAAAAGATCCTTTTGTTCCCTGCATGTGTTCGGCTTTTGTGTCCCAAAATCCAGTGGAAGAGATTGTTATGTCCAAAACCCAATTTGTTACAATTTCAGAGACTATTTCAAGGTATTTGGAATTAATCGAAACCAGAACACTGGATCGAAATGAACTTTTCCGCTAAGGAGTCGTCTTGCTGCTTCCTTATTCCTCTCTTCCAGTGTGACCGATTTAAAATGCAGGTTCAAATATAATGGGGTCGACAATTATATAGTAATTCAATACATGCTCATATTTTGTAATGTAACTTTCAGATTAAATCCATTCTAAATTGCGAAATGCGAAATTGAAAACATGCTGTTCAGCTTGCTTGACCATTTGAAATAAAACAAATTTATATTCGAAACTTTGAATAAGCAGCAAATTCAAAAGGGAAAGTTTCAATAATGAATATCTTTAAATCAAAGCTTTCGATGTCGAACAACTTGTGAATGAGCAATTTTTAAAATTGTATAAATGTACAATGTGAAGCGTCTTTTACTCTCCTACCGCACACCAATCTAAAAGATTTCAGTATTAACTGATAATTAATGGTATTCACAAGTTCAAAAGTGGGATACCTTTAAATTCGGAGAGTGGGAAATTCAGAATCCAGAGCTTTTACACAAATTATCTAAAGAATAAAATTAAAATAAGTAATATTACCTACTGAAAGACGGCAACAGAGTCTCTCAGAGTACGCCTCGGATTGAGGGTTAGGAAAGAAGGCTCCAAAAATGTTTTCCTAACCTCTTTCGAGGCATAAATGATTTCAAGAGTTCTGAAATTCTGAAAGCATTTCAAAGGATTTTGCGCATTTCTGAAGCCCTTAATGGTATAATTCTTACTCAAACATCATTCGAAACACTCTTTGTGGGGCCTCAATACATAGGGTATAACAGAGACACAACAGTTACGTTATCATGGTTTATGTGAAATCAATCTATATCCTTTCGCCGGAAAGTACACTGATTCGCACTGAATACGAAAATGATGACTGACTGCAGTTAAAATAATTATTTATTGTTCGTCACTCCGTAGTCCCGAAACTTCTGAGCTGGACCCCATGACACTCTCAGACTCTTCCTTCCTTGCAGCGCATGCGCGCTGTATTCGGTTGCACGCGCTTCAAGCGCGCATCAAAGACTGTTTCTGAACTTGTAGTTTCACCATACCCGGGGTATGGAACTTTAACAAGTGTATGGAAAAACTCCAAGTAGTCAACGAACAACCTCCATACCTGTATGGGATATCCAAAAGTATGGAAGGAATGCCCCACAGTCTGTTGCTCGGACGCAAGCGATCTCGCCAATGAAAACACTATAGTGGAGGCTGGGTCCTACTTGCTATCTGGGGTTTCCAAAGCAATCACCTTCAGGGGTGTCTCAGGTGGTAAAATTTGCCCTCAAGTCGCTGAACTTTGTCGCCGGCAAGCGGTTGACAGTTTTATAGGTGTAATGAAAGAATGATTCTTTTACATGACGTTTTAAACGAACCCTTTTCCTTTCAGTCAATTGGGCAATATTATCCCGAATTTAATATTAATGTGGTTCAAAGAAATCTTTTTCTTCAATATAGACGCCTCCTAATTATACTGTCCCTACTCGCAACAGCATTAACGTATGCAAGTTTCCTATAACGCTACATTCACAGTCACATATGTTCGTGCGTCAGAAACAGAGTGTCATAATTCTGACACGCAAAATCAGAGACGCGTATGTCGTTACCTACGAATCATTCTCACGTATCTCGCAAGTGCGATTACATATACTACACTACTAAAGCAATAACGCACTGGCGTGGGGCAGCGAGAAAAGGACGCTAAATAAATTCTAAACATCTGAATATAGAGTAGTTGGGTTGGTAGATACTTCAACTACTGACGTTTCGTCCCGGATTCGCCCGCAAGGAACTCGTCAGTGTGACTGACCATGAGCGAATCCTTCCGCATACGCCTTGGGTGAGCCCGACATGCGGTCACCCATCCGCTCGCTAGCTGAGTCGACCGCTGCTCGACTCGGACGATCTGAGCACGCGATGCTCCGATGAACCCGATCCGAACGGCCGACCAGGAATGGCTAAAAATACTTCCAAGGGATAAAAATAGAAGGGTACGACCTGTTCAATGCTGATCCAAGCAGGGGATCCATCCTCCTGCAGGGGCAGTCCTAGATGGAGAGAAAACCACCGTCCACTTGTAGGATGCAACGAGGTTACACTGGCTCACGCAAGAGTTACGAGCAACTGACTGCAGGAAAGACGCGAGCATCAACCCTGGGTAAGAGTGGCCTCTCTACTTCCACCGGCCGATACAGAAAGAACTCGTAACTAAAGAAGACCTGTGAAGGACACAATATACCGCGAAACCACAGCATGAAATTGAATCCGATATCCGACCTTCAGTCGGTTGAAGGTTCTACTTTCTTGGTTCCGCCTTCTTCTACTATTTTCAACCGCCCGAACCCTGGCAATTTTTCCGACGCGTGAATAATCGCACAAGCTCCCGATCTTCGGAAAATTCTCCAGTCCTGTCAAGCTGTATTCTTCTCGAGAGCTCCCTCTCGAAATATCATTCCTTCTTCAATCAATGGCTCGGGAGCCATACCCTCAAATACCCTAAACCGACTCAGACTGTCAGCCTGATAAAACTTCCGAATTTACAAACGCAAAATCAAAATCTTCCAAGCGCAAACGCATCAGTAGTCCACGGAAAAGAGTCCCCCTCTAATTCGTATCCTTCGCAAGGATCTTGGCCTCAGATTCTTTCCGCTCTTCTTAAAGCCGACATCCCTATTCGTGCGGTCAAAAATACTTCTGACGCGATTATCGTTTACCCCAAAAATGTTGACAGATTTCGTGCTATAACCCAAAAGCTCGAGAAGAAAAAAAATCGGTAATACCACTAAACAACTCCAGGAATACAAAGACCTCATTGTCGTTATTAGAGGAGTAAATTAATCTCTCTCCGAAGATTCCATTCTTCGAGAAATATGAACTAAAATACCCGCAATAAAGCGAGTCCATCGCATGAAAAAAGGCGGTACAATCTGGCCCCTAGTTTTTGTTTATCTGGACCCCTCTGCCTCTTCAGCGAAGTCCATATTTGACATTAAACACATCGCTGGTCTCAATGTTCAAGTTGAAGCCAAGCCGAAATCGAATCAAATCCCTCAATGCCGTCGGTGTCTTGGATTTTTTCACACGTCAAATTACTGCCATGCTCCCTGGTCGTGCCCCATCTGCGCACGTAATCACGCCACTGCTCCTTGCACTACCCGCAACCAGAAAGATGCAACTCCATCTTGTCTGAATTTGCAAAGGCCCTCATTGGCCCGTCTTTCGAAGATACCCAAAAGTTCCTCGACGGCCTGGCACCAAGCCGAACTCAATTCATCACATTTCAATTCTAAATCATATCGCTATTCCTCCTCCCCTTCCCAAACCTCGTAGCGCTACCAAACCCGTTTCCTCTCAACGCTCCTTCGTTGACTTGATCTCAAGTCGCTCTCAACCCAAAGTCCAACGCTAGCCTCATCCTGGTCCCTCTGCCAACTGTCTACAAAATCCGCAACTACAGCAGCTTTTTTGCGACTTCCTCTATGCCGCCGCTGCGGCCTTCCAGCCTCCAACCACACGACGCTTATAGAAACAAACTAACTATTTTGACTTGGAACGCTAACGGCATCTCAATCCCAAAGCAATTAGAACTGTCCCTACTCCTTAGCGAACAATCAATTGACGTTGCCTGCATTACCGAGAATTATTCCAAATTCAAAATGCGGTGGTGTGGCAATTCTTCTCATAAACTCGCTCCGCCACTCAGCCATCAGCACTAACTTTTTTCCATGCGATGTACTTGGAGTCGAAATTCACCTTACCTCAGGCCCTCTTCGCGTTCTTCCAATTAACCCTCCTCTAAATACCAACGACATTTCCAAAATACCTGATCTTTTCAACACTTTTCGGTACTATTAGAGTTGTTGGGTACCCCCGTTCTCTCACCACCTATAGAAACCAAAATCGATTACCTCTATCTCAAATCAATTCTCGAAACATGCGCTCTCAAATGCTGCCAAATTCAATCTACTTCTGACCTGGACGCAGGTGTAGAATCCCTGACAAAAGACATTCAAGACTCTGTCCAACTCGCTACCTAAACCAACTACACTTCATCTCGCAAACCCAAACTCTTGTCCGCTACTTGACTTCTTATTCGCAAGAAAAACCAAGCCCGCAAGCATTTGCAGTCCTACCGTAACGCAAAACAGCGCCAGCGTCTCAACTTCCTGCAAAGGAAACTAACAACCACTTTTCACTCTGTCGATAATTCTTCCATCGACTCCTACATAGCCAAAGCAGAACTAAATCGCAAAAGATGCTGGAAAGTCAATGAATCTCTCCGTAATAAGAAATCCCACCTCCCTCCCCTAGACAAAGACGGTCAATATTTCTCTCTCGACGAGGAAAAAGCGGAAATTTTCGCAGACTCTCTCAAAGAACAATACTTCCTCTTTCCAAGCATCGGCAAATACGCTAGCCTTCACGATAACGTCTCCAAAACAGCCAAAAATTCCGCTGCCACAGGCGCATACATTATTCCAACCTCTCCTTAGGAAGTCTTTCACTCTATTCACCCCTTGAGAAATCGTAAAGCTCCCGGCAATGATACCATCAGCAATAATATACTTAAAACATTTCCCTGTAAACACATACGTGCTAAATGCAACATTGTTAACGCCATGAACGATTACAATACTTTCCTTTAGCCTGGAAAGAGGCTATATTAATTTTTATTCCGAAGCCGGGTAAACCTCTCGGCTCAGCATCCAGCTTTCGATTCACCAGTCTTCTCTGTACTCTCAGTAAAATAGCCGAAAACATCATTCTTTCTCGTTTTGATGACTTTATCTCACAGAACAACCTTCTTTCTAATTTCTAGTACGACTTCCGCTAACGACACAGAACAGCTCACTAGCTTCTTCGCGTCTGTGAGTACATTGCTGAAAATCTCAAAAAGGGCAAGCACACAGGCATGCTCCTTCTGGATTGTAAGCAAGCCTTCGCTAGAGTCTGGCATGACGGTCTTTTTTCCAAACTGATCAAGCTAAATTTTGATCCCTACCTCATTGCTTTAATAAAATCCTTCCTCTCGGACAGGGCTTTTAGAGCCTGCGTTGGAAAATCCATATCGGATCCCCACTTTATTACCTCCGATGTACCTCAAGGCTCAAAACACTCTCCATCTCTCTTCAACGTGTTCGTTCACAACATTACCGCTGATGAGAAAATTTTCCCGGCCCAATACGCTGACGATGTTGGATCCTTTATACCTCAAAGGTCATCAGTCACTGCTCTTCCCGACTAAACAAATTTATCTCAACCTTCCTAGGATGGTACTGAAAATGGAGACTTGAAATAAAAAAAAAAACTAAATCTGAAACTGTCTTTTTTCACGTCGTTGACGTAACCCTCCTAAAATCTTTGCTGACTCTTTTCCAATTATTCGGAGTTTATCTGCAAAGTATCTTGGCGTCATTTTTGACAAACGACTCACCTGGTCTAAACAAATTCAATTTACCCCAAATAAGGCCAACGGCGCCTTTGATAAACTTAAACCATTCTTCAATAACCCAACAGTCTCCCAAGCCACCAAAACTCGTGCATTTAACGCTATAGTTAGTTATTTATTAAGTTAGCTAGGTAGTTAGTTAGTAATTTACAAAATGAATAGGCTTCTATTTAGACTGATAAATAAGAAAAGCGCTCTTAGTATAAAAAAAATTAATATTATTTAAGATGATTATTATTAAACCCGTTTTACTCTATGCAGCTCCAGTGTGGAGTAGTGCCGCTGATACTCATATCGAAAAGCTCCGAATGTTTGAAAATATATTATTGAGGTGAATAACGAACTCTAGTCCTAGAACTCGAAATTTGGATATTAGAGAATGATTGCACATGAACGATATTATATCCAACATCCTAGAATCAACACAAAGATTTTCTAAATTTCAATTATATGACTCGAAAGCTCTGAAAAACAAAATACTGTATGACAAAAATACTGTTCCTTTCACAATAAAGTACAAATTACCTTATTCCCTACTGAAATAAGAACAGCTCGATCTCATACCAACTCTGAAAATGTGAACATATTTCTTATCTGTAAATAGCACTATGTATAAAACTGTGAATAGCATTTAGTTGTTAGTTAGTCTTAAGCATAAACAAATATTGAATGGGGTTTTTTGATCCACCTTCTACCCAGACAGGACTGACAACGATTTTCAAGAAATTAAAATTGCAAGCTTCGAAAAATTATTCTGATAAGTTATCAATTGACGGGCGCAGAATATAAATATTTAAACATGATTACAAATGTACATGTAAACTTGTTTTGATCAATAAATGGTTTTCAAAAGAAGAAAGGGTGAAAAGACCTCAGCTCATTGGTCACCAAGGGATGAAGACGCGACGTACGCTCTCCTTCGTAAGCATCCACCGTCCGCTACGCACTTTGCCTTGTCTGAACCACCGTCCGACAGGTTCACACCTGATAGAAAATGAGCCTATTTGATTTCGAATCCTCAGACCTCACACATCAACCGGAATAATCCTTGTCTATCAAACATGTATTTTTGGTTCCTTTTAGCTTGAGGTTGACGGGCGATCTTCATAATCAAGACAAGTCGTTTCCCCAGCATCGCCCATCAATGGTGGCCTCATCGGGGAGCGATTATTTGCCCCATGCTTTCTTTGCATATAAAACCTTAACCTCAATGTCGGCTTTCAAAATAGGGCTTTGACGGAAAGCGGTTCTTTCGGCTTCTTTTGAACGGAGTAGAAACACCCCACTTGGCCCTTTTACAGTGGTCCCAACGGGGTACGATTTTCACTCTCGGCACATGGAAGATAATCGAATTTTGCGTGACCCTCTGATAGTAGGCTCAACAAAGTCGTTTTCTTCCTTATTCTTGATGATCCGCAAACACAGGATCTACATTGTTGTAATGTCATATGTTCCTAGCCATTGTTTCAAGTTAATTTTTTTTCAGCTTTTGATGGAAACCGAGGCACCAGAGAGGACACCAACACGTTCAAAACTAGAAAATTTAACCAGGACCAGGAGATTTTTAATGCTTCTCTGCTAGCTTTTGTCCACCAACTTAAGGATGGCATAGCAACCTATGCTGCCCGGATTGGTACTGTTGAGGCAACCATTGCATCGAGTGTTTCAGAAATTCACATTCCTTACGAAGACACTAGGGCTCTCATAGGGAGTAATACAGCTCACAAACATAGCTTCCTTATCTTGAGAGCATATGTCATTCACTAGAACAGGCTGCGCTTGCTACCACTCAAGAAATCCACGGTCTAACTCAGAAGCTGCTTTGAATCCGCAAGCAATCGAGTGACCGCCCATCATTGTCTCATTGACTAAAGTCAAGCGGCAGGAGACTTGCTCGAATATCATTGAGCAAAGGAAGAAAATTTTTGAATTTTTGACTACCAGCTACAATAGCAATCACGGCGGTCGCAGCGGAAAATTATTCAGCGGATTTTCATATACAGTCACCTTGTATTCTTTTCATCTATAGATTTTTGTTATTGAAGCACCTTATTCTTAGAGCACTTTCATCACTGGAGGTTTCAATATTAATTTTAATTCAACTTTTAATCGAACCTAATATTTAACATCCTCTTAACACTTCCTGGGACTGCTAATTGTAGACCATGATTCGTACCAACATACTAATAATTCCAGCGCACGTTTTAATTTGGAGATCGTCGAGGATATCGATAAGATTGTCTCATACGCACAACATCCACTCCCTGCTCTCAAACTATGATCTAATTAACATTTCCCATCTTATTTTCCATAATCTTATCTCTAAACAAAATACAAGACAGGTGCGGGATCTATCTCATATTGATGAAAGTACATTTCACAAACATTTACTGCCACGTGATTAGAATAACAAATTTTATTGGCAGAGATATTAACAATAAAATTGATACTCTGACTAATTACTTAGTCCCAGCTTTCAAGAAGTTTCAATAAAGCTGCCTCCTGGATTCCATCCGATATAGAAAATATGATGAGGGGACGTGGTAAAAAGCTCTGACTTGCAAAGTAGTATAATTCTGACTATGATTCCTGAAGTCAGGGACCAAGTTCAGAATAGAATAAGGGATTCGTTTAATCAATACAATTATGACAAAGTAGCGGAAAGAGACAAGAAAGAAGAAATTTTTGTCATCTCCTCAGACGCAAACACCTAATATCCCCTAGGCACAAATTCACCGATAGTTATTTTCTAACCAATGACCTCATGAAGACTTTCTTCACATCCTCATTTTCAGACTTATCTATTTCCTTTCAGACCTTCTCACCTAGTTCAAAATTCAATACTCCATATTTTTTTCTTTGAGTGCATCACTCCCGAAATACTTTCGGAAAACACACTTGAGATTGAATCTTATACTATTGGACATGATAGAATATCATTAAAAATTATTTGACTTGCATTCTCAATTTTCTTTGCCATTCTCTTGCATATCTGCAACGCTTCTGTATAGGTCAGCATTTTCCCCGATATTTGGAAAAAGATGTGATTTGCCTTGTCCCCGAAAATTTGGAACCCATCATTCCGGGAGACTTTCGGCCACTTCCATTTGAATGTGCACTGTCTGAGCCATTAGAGAAAATTGTTGATCTTTATCATTCCAAATTTCTAGAAACTTCCGGGGCCATAGACCCTAGGCAATCAGGCTTTTGAGCAAAACATGCGAATTTTAAAATTTTAAATTTAATTGTAAGTTTTCAAATTATATTGCGCATGAGGGAAGTGCAATCCAGAAACAATGAAAAGAGACTCGTTTATTTATTTGAAATATCCTTTGTGGCAAGGACATAGAGAAACTTGATACAAGATAATTTACAGGTAATAAGAGAAGATTCAAAATGATATATTCAATTCGAATCAAATTAGTAAAAAGATCAAAAATTCCATCAGCTTCAGTAAGATTAGGGAGATTCAGAAAAATTTTCGAAATCGAAGTGACTTCGATGGAGTTCATGAAAATTTTGGAGAATAGAACAGGATTTTGGAAATCAAAAAACTTTCAAACAATCCTGTGAAATAGGAGGAAAAGTTTACTGAGCGTTTCATAAAACTTCAAAAATTTTAGAGGCATTTAATTCAGCAATTTATATTCGAAGTATTAAAATTATCAATTCTGGTATAAATTCAGAAAAATTTTAAGAAATTTGAAAATACCTAACGACTCTAGAGTAAATTGGGAAGGAAGACCACTGATAAAAGCAGAATTCTGTGAAATTCAAAAGATTCCAGACAGAATTAGAATTGATTCAAATGGAAGGAAGAATCCAGAAATCATCAAAATATATTATTGAGGCAAGGAGATTCGAGGTTTCATTCCTTAAGTTCATTTTGGAGAGAGTTCGACGATTCGGTAGAAAAATGAAATAATTTGTGAAAATTTCGTTTTATCGCTTTGAAAATTCATTTCTTCAGATAGAAATTTGATTCTCTTAGTGAAGAATCCGATAGTTCTGTTGACGATTCGCTATTTAGGAATAAAAAATCAACAATTTCAGTGTTGAAATCCACCACTCAACTAGAATTTCGACCATTTCTTAGAAAACAAAACTTTTTGATTAAAACTTTGACTACTACATAAGGAATTCATTTTTTAGTTGGAAAATGTGAATATTCAATCTAAAGTTTGTAGTTTCACAGACATAATTTTAGTCAAAAATTTATTTTTCAAGTTGAATACTAAACTTTTTTGTTAGCAATTGAATTCCCCTCGAGGTTAGACATCGAATTTTTTGAAATTCAAATTCTCTCCTTGCAGCTGAAGATGCATTGTTTTGAATTCAAAACTCATGCATTAGATAAAAAAAGTCATCAAAAATAAATGAATCCATTCACATATAAAATTATTCATTCATCATTTGAAAACATGAAATCGTAGATATTTAATGTAAGTATGACGGTTGGAAATGCACTTGTAACTACATAAATCTGTGCTATTTATTTCTTTTTAAATAAAACCGTCAAGGGAAAAAATTTTCATTTCCTAAAATCCAGAAGTTCATTCCTTCAAAACAGAACAGATATACAAGAATAGTGATGGGGACAATTTTTTTATTATGGATTTTTTCGTATTCCGCTGAGTTTTATAGGAATACTGACGATTAAGATTTTCAGAAGCTGGAATTTGAATCCGCCAACAACGTTCTTAGCAAAGATATTGTTGTTTATGTATCGCAGGATTGTTTGAAGACAAGATGTTGGAGATAATAGCTCCTTCTATTGAGACATAGTAGAATTGAAAAAAATTTTGAAAATATCCTGTATTTTTAAAGGCTTCTTATAAAAGCAAACTGATCTAAAGAGGGTTCCACTGATCTCCTTCTCACAAAAAGTATCCGCTTTCTAGCTATGCATGTATATGAGCATATATATATATATATATATATATATATATCTGTAATATATGTATCTGCAAAGATGCTGCAAACCACAAACGCAATCTGTCGATGGCCTGGATTGATTACCAGAAGGCTTTTGATT